>VMDO01003104.1:113622-151089 GCA_007922755.1 Pedetes capensis
CGGTGGCACATGCCTGTAATCCCAGTGACTTGGGAGGCAGAGGCAGGAGGATCGCAAGTTCGAGACCAGAGGGGCAGTCTATGTAATTTAGCAAGACGCTGTCTCAAAAAGTAAAAAAATATGGGCTGGGGGTGCAGCTCAGTGGTCCAGCACTTGCAAAGCATGCAAGCATGAGGCCCTGGGTTCAACCCCCAGTACCACACACACACACACACACACACACACACACACAAACAAAAAACAAAAAGCAAAACAAACAAACAAACAAAAAACACCACAGCAGCAAGAACAAAAACCGGTGAATAATGTTGAGGAGGGAGTGGCCTGCCTTGTGAAGCTGAGCATTTATCTGCTTATCTGCGTTGCTCAGCTACTTCTGTGCAACAACTGCATTTCAAAGGTTGCCCTGGCCACTCCTCGTGGTTCAGCCAATCTCTGCATCAGTCAGTTGTTGGCACAGTCCTGACGCATCACCCATTGCCCCCCCTTCCACAAAACTCTGTGACACCACGTGTTTTCCCTGGGTGTCCGCGTTGGGTGGTGGCTTTGTTTCATGACGCAGGTCAGTTCTCCTGCCCTCCTTGGGTTGGGCAATGCTGGAACAGCCTCTTGTCCTGGCAGTGGCGGGGCAACAGAGGGCAGGTCCAATCTCAAAGCACATCCTTGAGCCCCTACTGGGCTGCTGTGTTACCATCTTTTGGACACAGCAAGTCTCAAGGACAGGCTTACAGTTGAGGGTCAGGGAGGCAGGTTCTTCCTCTGTGTGAAAAGCCTCGAGTCTCATGAGAGAGGGCAGGGACATGGGAGTGAAGCACTGGGGCAAATGTACTGCCTTTCTTTCTGGAATGTTCCACAAGAAGCTGGATGCCCACTGCTTCTCCTGCCCCCGAAGGGAGGATTATTTTTTCCCAGTCAGGCTTTCTGATTCCATTTCCAAAATCCCGTGACTCTTGATCAATGCCTGATGGACCATGTAAGCGCAAACAAAATTAATTCTCTGTCAAGGTAATGCTGAGGGGCTGGGGTGTCATTCTCGCACTCCTAAATCCCCTACAAATTCATCTTCTTTTCCCCCAGGCTTCCTAGAAAATAAAAGATTCTGTCTGAAGACTGATGGGTATTAGCAGAGATCCATGGGGCTTGAGTCAAAACTCGGAATGTTTGTGAATCGAAACCAAGCTGTACTGGCGGCGCCTGGAAGGGGGATACTCTGCCCAAGTTGTGGCTGTCAGCAGCCTCAACTGCCAGATTCCTTCTTTTGGGATGTGCATGCATGTGTGCATGTGTGCGTGTGTGTGTGGTGCTGTAAGGTTTCCTTGCTCCCGTTTTTTTTCTGCAAAGGCCTGGATTACTGAGAAAAATCCAGTTTACGTGTCCAAGGGCTGAGCAGGCTTGTTTGTCTTTGACTTTTACATGCTTCCCGAGGCTCTTCAGGTTTGACTCTAAATAGGATTATCTCTCCCCAGATGAAAGGTAAGAACCAAGAGGCTGCCTGCTGTGTGCAGGAGATGTCACCTGCCTGGGGCTCACCATGTGCTAAATGGAGGCAGAAAGAGAGGGTCTTTTTGAAATTAAAACTCCTAATATTTGGTTGAATGGAAATCCGCTTTCCTGTTGTTAAGCGGCCCTGATGAGGTGTGTGTGGCTGTGGCTGACTGTGGAGAGGCGTGGGGGGGGGCACCGAAGACACATTCCCTTTGCCAGGCACAGCTGCTCTTGGGGCGCTCAGTTCTTCAGAAATAAGTGTGCACAGTGGTGGTTCTCGACTGGGGGAGACTTTTGCAACTGGCAGAGTCCGGAGACAGTTTGGGCTGTGACAGCTGGGAGGAGGGAGTGCTTCCAGCATGGAGTGGGCAAAACCCAGGGGTGCTGCTGGATGTCCCATAGTGCCTAGGATGGCCCCACAGCAGAAGACCGTTGTCTGCCCAGAGGAGTACTCAGCCTTGGAAAGAAGGAAAGTCTGACACGTGGCTGCTATGACTTAAACACATCCCCTCCAACATGCAGATGTTGGAACTTAATGACAATGGTATTTAAAGGTGGGGTTCCTTGCTTGGAAATGGTATAAAGAACCCTTGTACCAGAGCTTGATGAAGAGAGCTCCTCCTTTTTGTCTTCTTGCCTTCTGAGGACACAGAGTTTCTTCCCTCAGAAGGACACAGCCTTCAAGGAGCCATGTTGGAAACAGAGACCAGACCCTCACCAGACACTGAGCCTGCTGGCACCTTGATCTTAGACTTCCAGCCTCCAGAACTGGGCGAAATAAATTTCTGCCATACATTAACTAGTGTGTGGTATTTTGTTATAACAGCACAAAACAGACTAAGACAAGACCCTATGCACCATGCATGAACCTTGGAAATTAGGTAACATAAGCCAGACCCAAAGCATAGATACAAGATAATCTCACCTTCATCTGCTCCCTGGAACAGTCAAGTTCATAGAACAAGGGCTGTCGGGGGCTGGGGTTGGAGTGGGGAGTTGGTGGTTTATGGGAGCTGAGTTTCAGGAGGGAGATGAAGGCTCTGGAAGTGGGTGGTAGTGACAGCTGCACCGCATGTGACTGTGCTCATCGTCACTGAACTGGGCATTGAAAAGTGGTTGGAATGGTAATGTTAATGTTATACATGTTTCACTACAATTTCAAAAAATGTGAAAATGTTTTTTAAAAAGAAAAGGATTATTTGTTCAAAATGTCCCTAGTGCTAAGGCTGAGAACTCTCATGCCAGTTGTGTGTAACAAGTGGCTGTCTTGCCCAAGCACAAAGGATGCTGCAATAATGAGATGCCTGAGGCTGGATAGCTTATAAAGAACAGACATCCATCTTTCTCTCCGCCTTTCTCCCCCTCTCTCATCAGCACTGGTGCTGGAACTGTGCTTCACATACACCATGCAAGGGCTCCATCACTGAGCCACACCCCCAGACCCAGCATCTACAGTTCCTAGTTTGGAGGCTGGGAGGACCAAGGTCAAGATGCCCACAGGCCTTGGTCCCGGTGAGGGCCTGGCATCCCCTTGGAAGATGGTGTGTGGTTGCTCTGGAGGGGCTTCACCCAGGGAGGGGCAGGAGGAGAGAATGCCTCCCCTCCCAAGGGTTCTGAGTGTCAGGGAAGCCAAGCCTCCTGAGTTCCCTCTGCTGTCATGCCACGGTCAATGCGGAGGACATCCCCCCGCAGCAAGCAAGCAGTGCACTCTGTAGCCGTGAGCACTGGGGACCCCTGACTCACTTCAGTCCTGACACTCTCTCCAGGAGGCAATGTCAGAGCCACAGACTGAGGGCTGGGTCCCCAAGACCACACCACCTTTCACCACTTCAGATGCCAGGTGGAGCCCCAGGCTGTTTTAAATGTGCTTCTGAACTACCCACTGGCTGTAAACCAGGGTTCCCACAGTACCTCCTGGAGTTCCATTAATTTGCCTCAGTGGCTCGCCTGGCATTTGACTGTTTATCATAGAGGATTCTAGAAAAGCAGCAGGGGAAGAGCTTCAGAGGGTGAGGCAGGTGGGAAGGGGCCACGTCTCCTCTGCCCACTCCAGGTTCCCTCTCCAGACCCTCCACCTGTTCACTGTGGAAGCGCCTGCCCTGGGCTTTGGGTGTTGATGGAGTCTTCACTGCATATCTACTGCTAAGAGGCTGGTGGGGAGCCAGCAAGGCCTGTCCAGACTTTTCTTGGCCTCTCTGGGCAGTGTTCCTCCCTCCAGGGGTGGGGCAGGACCCCTGAGATAAGGAGGGTCTAATGACCCACTATCAGACAGGATAGGCCAGAGAAATATTTATGGCCAGCTAAAGGCAGATGAAGATTAGTTTCCATGATGCACCTCAGGGTGGAGAAACTCCAGTGTCTCAGGCCTGCCTTGGAGGGAGTTTTGAGCCAGGAGCTATGGATGAAAACTGAAGCCTGGGTGCTGTGGCACATGCCTCTAATCTCAGTGACTCAGGAGGCTGAGCCAGGAGGATCATGATTTTGAGGTCAGAGGCAGTCTGCACAACTTAGTAAAACCTTGTCTCAGAATTTGAAAAAGTGAGGAGGGGGACCTGGGGGTGCAGCTCATTAGTAGTGTGCCCTGGGTTGAATCCGCCAATACTACAAAACAAAACAAAAACAAAAACAAAAACAAAAACCTGCAAAAAGTATATAGGAATATCATAGACACTAATCTCATCCATGAATCCCTGCCTTGTGCCTTACCCCATTCAGGGCCCGCCTCTTGATATTACCACATTGGTGATTAAATTTCAACATCAATTTTGTGCGAGGAACCATTGTTCAAACCACAGCACGGGTGTTGGTTTGTGCTAGTTACTGACCACGCAGGGGAAACGTGGTCATTTATGCGTGTATCACCCAAATGTACACAGCAGCTGTTTCCCAGAGTTGCCCCTCCACAGGATCTCCAGTCTCTACTCCAAGGGACATTTGTGAATTAGGGTTTTCAAGAGAAGCACACACACACGCACTCACCAGAGGAATTGGGTCATGCGGGTATGGAGGCTGAGAAGTCACAGCAAGCTGACCGGACGCCCTGGGCAGTGTGGCTCAGTCTAAGCCCAAAGGACTCAGAGCCAGGGAAGCTGCTGGTGCGACTCTCCACTGAAGCTGCAGGCTGGATAATCCAGGAATTGCCTGTGCAAATCCTAGGTCCAAAGCCAGAGAGCCTGGCGTTCTGATGTCCAAAGGCAGGAGAAGAAGAGGTGTCCCATCCCTGGGTCGCCTGCCCTTTTGTTCTGCTGGCCCCCTGCTGACTGCACAGTGCAGCTTGCCTTGCGGGTGGGTCTGCTCCACTTGGCCCACAGACTCATGTTCCAGGCTCCTCGGCAGACCCCTGACTGAGACTCCACCAGTTCCCCAGGCATTGCTACACTCAGTCAAGCTGACCCCTAAAATTAACCATCACAACTCAGGTGGCCCATGTCCCCAGGAGCCTCCAGGAGCTTGAAATTCAGGTGCCATTGAAGAAGGTCCTCACCTCTGTAGCCTGCAGTGGCTCCATGTTCTGACCTGAAGATCTTCCAAGGGACAGTCGCTACCATTAGGGACCTTCAAAAGAACCCATGTTTGTGCCCTGTGCTCTGCTGGACACTCCAAAGCTGGCCTTTAATCTGCACTTTGTCACCTTACTCGCCATCCATCTCCACATCTGCCTTACCCATTAGACTAGCCCCCTTCCTCAGCTGGAAAGCACAGTTCCTGTGAATGGCCACAGGGACACAGGGCTGGGCAGCACCTGGCAGTGCCTGGCTCCTGGGCTACCTGGGCCAGAAGCATGGCACTGATCTAAGTCCCCCTGGTTTCCACCCCAGCCCATCAACCATGGAGACTCCATTGTCTGCCTCCAACATGGCTGCAGGGCCTCTCTTCTCCTCCTTCTGTCAGGCCAAGCTTGGCTCCCATCATCTTTTAGATGGACTACCTTGGCAACTCCCAAACTGTTGTTTGTAGCTGTGGGTGGTGGCATTGTTTTGATTTGGGGATGGAGGAGATAAAAATGACAGCAGGCTGGCCTTTGTCCATCCTCTCCTTGGTGTTGGAGCTAAGCCTGATGGTTCCCCTGCTCCCTGGGGTGCCCTCTTGACCATTACCCTAGCTGGATAAGGAACTCAGAAACTCTAGAGGGCCAGTGAGGCCCTGCTTAGGAGCCTCCATGCCTCCCCTTGCCCTGAGGAGCTGGTGTACCTTCTCCAGTTGCTGCCTCTCCAGCCCATCTTGCCTGTCCCTCTCCCCAGCAGAGTCACCTGCAGCTTCCATGAGGGCCTTCTCTTTCCTGCCTCAGGGCTTCATGCAAACTGCTCCCTCTTCTCCACAAGTGTCACTGCACGTTGAAGCCTTCCCAGACCCTTCCATTTGGGATGAAGCACGTCCTGGGCTCCTCAGCCTTATCACAGTGTATTGTGGTTGGTGGCTGATCTCCCTTTCCCTTCTGGACAGAGGCCATGTCCAGCCTGTGGATAACTGGGTCCCCAAGTGAGGGATGCATGACTCCCAAACACTTGGGGCCAACCTGTTCTAGAAGTTTCTCCATTTCGTGAAGATCATTGCAGTGTTGCAGCAGCTTGATTTCCCCACATTCAGTCATCCAACAAATAATGAGGCACCAGCTCTTCCATGGGCATCAGGACTATAGCAGACCAAGTGGCATTGAATCCCTGGCCTTACTACTTGCTTTCCAGAACAAATCAAAGGTAAACGTGAGATACACCAGGTGGTGATGCAGACAGTGGAGAGGTAAAGCAGGGTGAAGGGATAGAGCATAAATGGGACCCAATGGGGTCTGTTGGTATTTGGAGGTGGAGCCTTCGGGAGTTAATTAGGATTAGAGGAGGGGGCGGAAGTGGCTTTATGAGAAGAAGAAGAGAGTCGGGGATGGTGGCACACCCTGTGGTCCCAGCACTTGGGAGGCGGAGGCAGGAGGGTGGCAAGTTTGAGGCCAGAGGCAGCCTGCATGAATGAGACCTTGACTCAAAATAGAAAATTAAAACAGGGGGTTTGGGGGCATGGCTCCAAGATAAAGCACTTGTGTATCATATTCAAGGCTGTGAGTTCAACCCCCAGAACCCCCAAAATAAATAAATAAAAAGAAAGGAGGAAGAGAGCCCTGAGTCAGAACACTGGCTCCCTTCCACCATCGGTGGATGCCCTGCACGGCCTGAGGACTCTGCAGAGCAGCCCCAGCAAGAAAGACCTCCCCAGAAGCAGCTGCCTGATCTTAAATTTCCCAGGCAGGAGCTGAACCAGGAGTTGAATAGACCTTTGTTCCTTATGAATTACTCGGGAAATGGGATAAGGCAGGGGTGGTATTAAACTGATGGTCACGAGGCTACAGGAGGGGGCTCTCATCTTCCTGCTGCCCCTCCCACCTCTTCTGGGGGCACGAGATGGAAGAGGCATCAAAAAATTGAAATCATCCTCAAAATCAATGCAAGGAAAATTTTTATTTAAGAAGGAGATAACCATAGCCATCACTTCCACTCAAAGGTAATAAAAATAAGCATTGCAAACATAAAGTGGAGGCTGCGCTTCTAGCTACCGCTTGCTGCCACTGGAGGCACATTGAGAGGGAAGACAGGACCTCCCAATTCACTCTTGACATATCCCTCTGATTAAAAACTGGAGAAGAGAAAGTAGAGGAGGAAGATGGAGAGTTATGGGGGAAAGTAAGGACCACAAGTCTGGCAAACTTGAGAATACAAAATTACATTTGCAAATTCCTTCCAGGGCCCCGACAGATACCCAGCCTGGAACAGACTGTGTTCAGGGAAGTGACTGGCAGGAATTATTCCCTGGAGCGGGACTGATCAGGCAGTGTTCTGATGGCCCCGCTGGCCTCCCAGAGTTGCTCCATGGATGGTTTCCTCAGCTGTGCCACGGTGTTCATCCCCCAAACCTGCCACTGTGACAGGTAAACCAGACTAGACCAGCCTCGGCCACTGGGCTGTCTGCAGAAAGACACAGACCCCCTCGCTAGAAACATTAATTCCAGATGGATACCCAGACATCTTTGTCTTCTTTCCCTTTTTGGTTTTGCTTTCTTTCTCTTTTAGTAATTTTTTAAGTTTAGCACGCACGTTAATTGGATTCATTATGACATCTCCACACGCGCATGTCCTTGTCCATTGCTTGAGTTCACCCCCGCTATCCTCGCAGGTCCCCTTCCCTCCTCTTGTTGGTCTTCTTCCTCTTCTCAAACAGTCCCCTTTCTGCTTACTTGCCATATATATAAAAGCTGTAGATGATGTGTTATGTTATATATATATTCTTTTTTTTGTTTTTCTCTTTGCTTTCTGGTATTTTCCTTCTGCAGGAGAAATGTGATCCAGGCATCTGACTGCTGCCCCCCAAATGTTGCTCAAGCCTGGCTGGGCTTTATCCTGCCCTCACCCAACAAACACCGCTCAATTCCCAATGGCTCAGCACACGCTGGCCCAACACTGTTTTCAGCCCTGTGTTTCACTGCAGCTTTCTTTACTTCTGGTGGATGATGTGATGCCTGAGCTTTTTTGCATCTTCCTCCCCTCCACCCCGCCCCGAGTCTTGCCTCAGGGGTGCCTCTCAAAACAAAAGTGGAGATGTGGGCCCAGTCTTTGCTGAATGTGAAATCACCTGGGACTGTGGGGCCGATGCCAGGCCGCTGTGCTATAACATGCATCTAAGTGCACTTGTGAGTCAGGGCATAATGTCTGGAATTGAAAAGGTCCCCATGTGGTGCTGATAGGTAGAAAAGTTTGGGAATCTTTGCTCTGCAGCCAATCTGCTGTTCTGAATCCTGTTTCCACCACTTATTACTATATAAACTTGGGCATGTTACATAATCTGTGTCTCAGTTTCCTTATCTGTAAAATGGGCACAACTGGTGTGCTGTGACTTTTTTTTTTTTTTTTTTTTTTTGCAGTGCTGAGAATTGAACCCAAGGCCTCAAGCATGTTATGCAAGTGCTCCACCTGTGAGCGGCAGCCTGTGTTGTGAGGATTGACAACATCTCATAGCCCAGCTCCTCTCCCAGAGTCCCAGGGCAAAGAAACACCAGAGTGAGAATTTGAACCCAGGCCTGTGTGACTTCCAGTTTGGGCAGGTACTGCTGTGCTCCCCAGCTGCTGTTCCCAGGCCAGCGAGTGGCTTCTGCCCTGTGATGGGCATGGTGCCGCCACTGGAGGCCTTGACTTAGCCTCACCCGGCCCTGATCAGTGCAGAGATCTTGACACATTTCATCTTTCTGTGCCTCATCCGATTTGCTGATAAAGGCGATCTAAAACAGCAAAAGTTTACTTTTCTTTTTCTTTTTTCCTTTGGCATTGGTGGTGCTGGAACCTAGGACCCTGTGGATGATAGGCAAGTGCTTCTCCTACAGAGCCACAGCCCTTAAAGTGGGAGCTTTTCTTTTTCTTTTTTCTTTCTTCTTATTTTAAACATGAGGTTATTGGAAGGATTGTTGTTGTTGTTGTTGTAAGGTGCCATTGAGTTGGATCCAACTCATAGCGACCCTATGCACAACAAATGAAACACTCCCTGACACTGTACCATACCCAGCACTCTTGTCAGTGCTTCTCTGCTATTGATAGGGTTTTCGATGGATGATCGCTTTGGGAATGAGCTGCTGGATCTTTCTCCCGAGCCTATTGTTAGGTGCCCTCGAGTCGTATCCGACTCATAGCTCCCCCATAGGGTTTTCAATGGCTGTTTTTTTGGGATTGCCTCGGGAGTGGGTTGCCAGGTCCTTCTCCCATTTTTGCAGTGCTGGGAATTGAACTCGGGACCTCAGAGACTGTAGAGCATCGCTCTACCAACTGAGCTAAATCCCAGTCCATCCTGAGCCTATAGGCACTCGGTATTCCCAGGTGGCCTCCCATCTAAGGACTAACCAAGTCTGACCCTGCTTAGCTCCCAAGTTCTGATGGGATCAGATACCAGGGTGGTGTGGCAGCAAGTACTGGGACGAGTAAATGAGTTAATTCTCTTTAAAAGAGCTTGGCTCACCATCCACACTCACTAAGTATTAGATTTTTTTCTTTTTTGCAAGAGGGTCTCATGTAGTCCAGGCTGGCCTCAAACTCAAGATCCTCCTGCCTCAGCCTCCTGAATGCTGGGATGACAGGTATGGCCACCACAGTGGTGGCATTAAGTTTTGAATATTTTACGTGTGGGTATATTTCTTTGGTCTCCTTGTCAAAGACACAGCTAGCAGTTAGGTGTGCCTCATCCCCTCAGGATCTAGTTCAGCTCAGAGCTTGAGATCACTAACATTATGTAAATATTACATAAAATAACAAATAAGGAGTTTAAGAGAAGATGGTTGGTTATATTATTTGTATTTTCATAAAGGTATAATTTTATTGTATGCAATATTATTAAAATAAAAGGCTATAAAATTCAGTTTGCATATTTTTTATTGGATAACAAATTTTCTCAATATATTCTCAGTCATAAAAGCTTCTTTTCTTTCTTTTTTTTTTTTCTTTTCCCTAACACTGTGTCTGCAATGGACACTGGCCCCATCTTTGAGATCCCACCTCTAGAGTCCTGGGAGATGAAGGAGGTTGCTGCCACTAACGGCGATTTTGACCTGGGAAGGACCCTGGCCTTTGGCCCCTCTCCACAAAGAATTCCTGAGGGCTGCAGCCAGCAGTGTCTGACCCAGCAAAGTCTTGGAGATGGGCCTGTACATCGAGGCTGATGGGCCAGGCTGCCTGGGCTGGAGGCCAGCTCCAGATGAGTAGACCCGGGCTCCTGCCCCTGCAGCTCCTTCCTCTAGTCTTGCTCCAAACTCTGTGCTCCTCAGGGAGGCTCTTTGCTGCCCTCCACAAAATAGCTCCCTGAGTGGGAAGGAAAGGGGGAGTGTGAGGGGGGAGGGCAGGGCCTATTTCTGTAAGGATTCACTTCCACTTCCTTGCCTTGGTGCACTTGCCTCTTGTCTCCTTTTGGTGCTGGCTCTTTGAGGCTTGGGCTGTGCAAAAAGCCTCAATTCTGAAAGCAGGAATGTGGGTAGTTGGCTAAGTGTATCCAATCAGAGGCATTTGCACTTTGGTCCCCTGCTACATAGGAGTGATGCTTCCCCTAGCCCACAGTCCCTTTTTGAGGCAGGGTTTCACTGTGTAGCCTAGGTGGGCCTGGACCTCACTAGGTAGACCATGGTGGCCTTGAACTCACATTAATCCTCTTGTCTCAGCTTCCTGAGTGCTGAATTATAGGCATGCACCACCATGCCATGCCCAGCTAGGGTGACCCCCCTTTAAAAATTGAGAAATGTTTTTTCTTTCTTTCTTTCCTTCTTTGGTGCTGGGAGTTGTTGAATGCAGGGCCTCGTGCATGTTAGGAAGGTGCTCTACCAGTGAGCTATATCTTCAGCCCTAAAAAATGGGAATAATGTTATTTCTCCTTGTCAAAATCTGTGTGCTCATTGTTAAAGAAGATAAGTAAAATAGAAAGGTGCACCACGGAGGGTGAAAACCACATACATAAGCATCACCATATTTTTAGGGGGATGGAAAGGAGAGAGAAAGAGGCAGACTTGCCAGGCTCTGGTAGTCTTGTGTTTCCGCCTGAAGGTGATGCTGAGACCCGTTATCTCCCTTCCTTTCCTGTTCTCACTTCGCTGTCAACAAAACATCTGACCTGCAGAGGGGGGTGGTTTGGATTT
Organism: Pedetes capensis; assembly: GCA_007922755.1. Lineage (NCBI taxonomy): Eukaryota > Metazoa > Chordata > Mammalia > Rodentia > Pedetidae > Pedetes > Pedetes capensis. The sequence goes on from VMDO01003104.1 coordinate 124,754, forward strand.
TGCTAAAAACAGAGTAATGATGCTCAGACAAAAGCCAAGTCCTTTATATCTATTTTGGTTTTGTTTAAGCTAAGCATGGATTTCTCTGGAAAGGACTGGAGCTGGCTGGTCTCCCCGTGTGGAAAAAAATAGCTCAGCAAAGCACCCGGTTTTCTTGACCTTCCTGACCTCTAGTCTCACTCCTGATTTTTGATGACAAAACACATTCTGTGCCCTTGATTGATTTAGTGGAGAGTCTGCAATGTTAGAGAATGGAACGCGGCCCGTGCTGGCTGCGAAAGGAGCGCTTGGTTGGGATGGTCTTCTGTCTTGAGAAAAAGGTTTGCTCAGTCACAGTGGGCCAGCAGCCAACCTTTGGAGGCTGGGAAAACCCAGCCACCTCAGTTTTTCCTAGCAAAGGCTATTTATCTGAGCCATTCATACAGATGCTCTTCCTGCCCTAGCCCCAACTTTTACCCCTGATTTTTCTTGTTTGTCAGCGATGCTCCCAGGTTCTTGTCTTCTCTGGCTCACTTTGCTGTATCTTTGTCTTCTAGTTGCAATGTAGTCCAAGTTTTAGGGCTGGCAGGGGCCATGTGGTCTCCTGCCCTCTTGCAGGATGTGGCCCCTTTCCTGTCAGGAGGTCTGGGGTCATCTGCCAGTTTGGATCAGAGCTGAGCCTGGAAGCCCCTCCTCTCTACTCGCCCTGAATCTGCAGCCTGAGGTTATTCGGTGGGGTTATTCAGTAGGCACCTGGTTTGCCAACGCCTCCGTAGCCATGTCTTGGGGATTGGTTGCGAGAGACTCAGGGAGCAAGTTATGACCCACTCACTCCCCAGCTTTCATCGCCTGAATCAGACTAGGTTGTGTGCATTTTTTTGAGATTCATAACACTTGTTTTCAAGACTAAATTATCTTATTTAAGGTTCACAGAAGCTTATGTCCTTTCTCGTAAAGATCCAGAGACACTGGGTATGGGAACTGCAGGTGATCACGAGCCACAGAGAGGACGGCAGGTGAGGAATAGCAGTCTTTGAATTCCAGTAGCCCGGCACTGTTTGCAGAGGCTTGCTGCTTTCCAAAAGCTTGGAACTGCTCTTCCAAGTGCTTGCCTGGGACCTGACTGGGAACAGCCCGGGCACGCTGGAGAGTGGCTTCTTTTACATGTCAAAATGCTATGAAATGAGTGAAGCCTATTTTTGAACCTTCAGGTTGGGAGCTGGGCTGCCACCAGCCCCTTCCTAGTTTTTACATGAATCAGATTCAAACCTGAAATATCCTTAGAAATTCACCTTCTTCAAGTTCCTCACGTCACAAATGTGGTGTGGGCTGGGGAGCAGGGTGTGTGTGTGTGTGTGTGTGTGTGTGTGTGTTTGTATTTCCATATCAGCCCGGGACATGGACCTGGCTGGCCTCTTTTATGAGTCCCCAAAACCAGGCGACAGAGACCCACAGAGAAAACGAGTAATGTAAGCAAAATTTACTGAACTGAAACAGAAATAAAGTAATGCAAGAGGCTGGCCTCCACGCATAGAAATCTACAGCTTTAGTCATTTGCACATGAAGCTGTATGGAAATAAGAACACGCTGCTCAGAAAATAGGATAGACCTGACAGTAGATTATAATCTATGAAATTGTTTTTCACTTGGATTTCCATGGAAAAATTAAAAAGAAATCTGACACTGTGGAGGATACTACACACCAAAACAACAAAACAAAATTATCTATTGTGAAATTATCAATGGTTCTTTCTGAATGGTTCTTTTTTTTTTACCGCTTTTTCAAAATCTGGAAGAAAGTGGTCAATTCCTTTAATTTAGAAGCATGTAGCTTTATTTGTAATAACAAAAACCTTTCTGACATACTTTCAGTTGTAGGATCGACTTTCCTGACACGCATCTACTGATCTAATGGCTACAAACTAGGGAGAGGCGCATCGCGGTAACCGGGGTAACGAGGGCGGGCACATCCCAGCTTTTGTCGCAGCCTGGAAAATACAGAGAGAACACCGGAGGAAATTTGGCCTATTGGCTACGCCGTAGGTCGCGGTGCATGCCGGGCCCTCGCAACATGGCGTCCTCCTTGATGTGCTGATGAGAGGAGTTTCACTGTAGCTCCAAACCAGAGGGCAAAACTCCCTTGACCTAATAAGCCCACGTTACTCGTTTTCTCTGCGGGCCCGCGTCTCCCGGTTTTTAGGGCTCGTTCTCAGGCAGGAGAGAACCACGGAGCCGAAGGCCAGGACCAGCCTGGCCGCGCGAACCCGGGGCTGAGGGACCGGCTGCCAGCGGGCAAGATGGGACGGTCCTGGCCCTGGTTGCAGCAGCTTCGGCGAGTGCGGGACCCGCAGGGCTGAGAGTGGCTGGACGAGATCCGAGGCGCTCTGAACCTCGTCCCCTGCGACCTCGGGCGGACCGGCACCGAGGCCGGGGCGGCCCGCCTGTCCTTGGCTCTGCTGAGGCGCTGAAGGCCGAGGAGGGTCACCGTGAGGCCTGAAGTCTCCCACGCCTTTGACAGCTCCGCTCGCAGCCCCTCTGGGAACCGAGAGCCTCGGAGCGGCTGGTGGCTTGGGATCTAGGTGTGTGCGCGTGTGTCTGGGCGGGGCTCCTCGGGATGCCCCTTTTCTCACCGGCAGCCTCCCCCACCCCCGTCTTCCCGCGCAGAGTTAGAGAGTAGGCTCTCCGTGCACTTTCCAATCATTTCTTTTACAACTCTCCTTTTTTTTTTTCTTGTCTTATCCCACCAGTATTGGCACACACTAGTTTTTAAGGCTGGAGGTTCTCGAGCGCTTGCTGCCAAGGAACCCCCCGCCCCCTCCCCCTCTGATGGAGTCCGAGATGCTGCAGTCGCCCCTTCTGGGACTCGGGGAGGAAGATGAGGCCGATCTTACAGACTGGAACTTGCCTTTGGCTTTTATGAAAAAGAGACACTGTGAGAAAATTGAAGGCTCCAAATCCTTAGCTCAGAGTTGGAGGATGAAGGATCGGGTAAGTGGATTTCCACACACTTCTTGAATTTGGTAGCTTTTCCAGCTAAGGAAGTTCAGAGCTAGTGGAGTGTTCTAGGGAAAGTGCTGGTATTACGTTCTAGCCTGATATTGCAGGTCAACTAAAAAAAAAAAAAGCAAAAGCCATTTCAAACTGCAGTTCTGGGTGAGAATGGAAAAGACTATTCGGGCTAGTCGTTATGCATTGGGTGATACTAATTCAAACGAAATTTTAATTTAGACAATAAAAGTTAAGCAAATTTGAGAATTCGGCACTGCAAATACTTACATGCTCTTTGATACACTTAGTGCTGTTAACACTTGGAGGAAAGACAGTTTGGGAAATGATACTTGCATCCATGTTGTTAGTGTACTTTTGTGGTTCTAGTTTTAAATATCTAGGCTGGAAGTGCAGAAGTCTGATACAGTCTGCTGGGAAACAACATTCCTGGAAAATAGTAATAAATTAAGGCAAAGTTATTTTAAAGTTGTAGTAAGCTTCATCTTAGTCTTCTAAACAATTTATCTTCAAGCCAAACTGCTCCCCTTATGTGGTTTCTTGTTGCTGTAACTTGGAGAGAGAATTTTTTCAGTGGAAATTAGGGAGTATGGGATGTAATGGGTTGGAACTTGGGTCCAGGTTTTGGGGGATTCTCATGGTGTTAGAGTGTGGACAGTGATTTGAAAAGCCAATAGGGAGGACAAAACTAAAAACTAATTTAGTTGAATTTGTCTTTCATTAATTATCTATTTCCTGGTCTTCCAAGCAAAAGGTTGGCACTAGGTCTTATCTGTGCACACTTACAATTTATCTTTTAGTGATTTATTTTCTCCTTTCAGTCTGCTTTCATTTGTGTGACCATGTCAGTAGTGTAGAAGGGGAAGTTGGTGTTACAATGTGTGATTTACTCTAAGCTTATCTACATGTTTGTAGAAATTATTATTATTGTCCTTATATGATGTTGAACACAGGGTAATTCTAGCCAGTCACTGACTAAAAACCAGATTTTCAGTGGTTTATTTGGCTGACTTTTTTTTTTTAATTTGGCTTATTTTTAAAAGGTTAAGAAAATTTATTTCATCCAAAAGCAGTTTAAAGAGTACAGTTGGTCATTGGAAGAGATTGTGTAAAGTCTACCTTACATACATCTTTAGTACTAATTATATAGTTAGAAACGTTTGTGGTTGCTGGATATATATGAAAATAAATTTATTTTAAAGCAAGTCTAATTAAAAAAAAAAATTCTACTTGAGGGACATTTTCTTCAGTGTTGTTCTTTTGAAATGTGGTTCCTTCTGCTACCTTAAACCTATACTTGAGCCGGACGCGGTGGCACATGCCTGAAATTCCAGCAGCTTGGGTAGTGGAGGCAGGAGGATTGGAAGTTCGAGACCAGAGGCAGTCTGCGTAATTTAGCAAGACCCTGCCTCAAAAAGTGAAAAAATGGGCTGGAGGTGCAGCTCAGTGGTTCAGCATTTGTAGAGCATGTAAGTGTGAGGTCCCGGGTTCAACCTCCAGTACCGCAAAAACCAAAAACCAAAAAACCTATATTTGTTGGTGCAGTGGTGCACCCTGTAATCACAGTGACTTGAGAGGCAGAAACAGGAGGATCTCAAGTTTGAGGCCAGAGGAAGCCTGTGTAATTTAGCGAGACCCTGTCTCAAAATAAAAAGTGAAAAATGGGCTTGGAGTGCAGCCCAGTGGTAGAGAACTTGCAAAGTTTGTGTGAGGCCCTGGGTTCAACTCCCAAGTACTGTGAAAAACAAAACAATAACAAAAACAAAAACTACAAAAAATCTATGCTTAAACAGTTCATAACTAATTAATTGGTGGAGATATATCTACATCTATATTTGTCTATCTTATCTTTCTCTATCTATCTATCTCTCTATCTATCTCTCTATCTATCTATCTTTTTGAGACAGAGTCTCCTGGAGCCTGGGCTGGCCTGGAACTTGCTGTATAGCCCAAGCTGGCCTTAAACTTGTGTCGATCCTCCTGCCTCAGCCTCTTGTGTGCTGAGATTATAGGTATGTGCCACCTTGCCTGGCTAATCAATATATTTTTGACCTTTTAAGTATTAATTTATGAATGATTAAGATCCTCTAATAAACTCTTCTCAGGTTACTAAGAAAAATAGAAGTTCTGTGAATATTAGAAACTAGCGCAGTTGTTATTGAGAAAAGATTAGGGTAGAAGGTTTGCTGTCTGTGACCTTTGCAAGTGGATCAATGAAGAAGAAAATCATCAGCTAATATTTTTAGCTGAGTTTGTGAGACTTTGGCATCTTTAAAGAGTCCTTATATACATTTTCCTCAGGTGGATCATAAGGGGGCTTTTTCAGCACACCTATGAGAACAAAACCTATAAATTCAAAGGATACTAGAGTTGGAAGGTAGCATGAATGAATGAAACAGGCCAGGTTTAAGAAGAATAATGGCATAAGTTCAAAGACAAATGGTGGCAGATATATGACTCAGGGTCTGGTAGATTCTCTGGAAGGTGGGAACATAGGGGCTTTGGAGCATACACGCAATATAGCTAAAGGGGCAACTGGGCTTTGTTCAGCTTAGCTCTTCCTCTTTTCTTTGAGAAGCCAGAAAACCTTTTTAATTGTGAATTCTTCCATTTTGAAATCTTGGTACCAATTTAGGTATTATAAAACATAAAGCATTCCAACACTGCAGGCGAAACAGGCCAAGTTGTGAAGAAGGTTTTGGCCAGTGGGTTACCCATGTGTTACATCTGCTCTATCATGGCTGTGACAGGCAGCTCTGAAGATGGCCCTCTTAAGCAGCCGAGTCCAGGCCAACCTGTCCCACCCTGCTGGGGGTGGCCTTCTGAAGCCTAATGAGGCAGCATCTTTGCAGCCAAGCACCTGTGGTCCCCGGTGGTGTACAAGGAGCCGTGCCTGCCACTTCTCGGGGCTTTCACTGCCCTCTATACAGGCTCAGTTCTCTCTTCTTCCTAAGAGTGATGTGATATTCCAGACACTTGTATTTCGTTTATGTATTAATGATCATTTCCTGGTGTCCTATTTAGTGACCTTGTTACAGATTGCTAAAATTGACATCTTTACCAAATTTGATTGACAACTCCAAGAGGTTTTTCTGGCCCTTACAGTTACAGGACATACCTACTCTCAGTTGGGATTCTGCAATTTTTGTTTTGAATCAGTCCTGGTTTTCAAATGCCACTATCATCACATTTTAATTACTATGTTACTATTAACCACTATTACCACTGTGGCATCTTATCCCGACAGATCTCGGAAGCTAAGCAGGGTCAGACCTGGTTAGTACTTGGATGGGAGACCACCTGGGAACACCAGGTGCTGTAAGCTTGGGAGAAGGACCTGGCAACCTGCTCCCAAAAATCAATCCGCCATTGAAAACCCTATGAATAGCAGAGAAGCCCTGATAATAGTGTTTCGTCTGTTGTACATAGAGTCGCTATGAGTTGGACATTGACTTGATGGCACATAACAACAACATTAATATAATATTGTTATGGTCAAGTTTTGGTTTGTTGTTTGGTTAATTTTTCTCTGTATAATGAATGATGCACACATGTATCAGTAGCGTTTTGTGCTTGTTGCTTTTAAATATCTAGACATGCATATGAATTATAGTTCAGAATGAATCATTTGCTGGGTATGATGGTGCACGTCTGTGTTCCTAGCACTTGGGAGGTGGATGCAGGAGGGTTGGGAGTTCCAGGCAGCTTGGGCTTCAAAGCAAAAGAAAGAAAGATGCACAAACTGAATCATTCATAGACCTGTGGCTAAACAGATATGTGTATATCGCCCCCATTTGTGTTTTACTGTGATACTTTATAGTCATTACAAAGGTTGTTTTCCCACTGGAAAGTGAACAAGTGGGAATAATTGGTCTCAGAAGGATCTTTTGCCTGGAATATATGGCATGGAAGCAGGAAAGCCTGAGAACTATTGCTCTGATAGAAACCATTTACAGTTATGCTGTGTCTATATGTATATAGGACCATCGGTAGACACACTGCCTACATGCATGTTGTCTGGTTGACAGACACATGACCTGGACGTGTGCGTAGGATCATTGGCAGACATACTCTGTCTCCACGTGTGTAGGAGATGTAACTGTGAAATGAACAGGACTTGTTGTTACACCAGTCTCTAGGCTCACTTGCATTGTTTTGTAGCCATAGTTTGAATAAGCCATGGAGGAAGCAGAATAGATTGATTAGCTAAAAAAACAAACAGTAAAATCTGAGTCATAGCAACCCTTATAGGGTTTTCGATGGTTGATTGTTTTGGGATTGCTTCAGGAGTGGACTGCCATGTCCTTTCCCCAAAGATGCCTGCTAAGCCTGGGTGAATAGCAATCCTTTCTAGACCTTAACCCTCCCTTTCCTTTCCTCACCTTGCATCGTCTTCTCAGCCACTGCAGTTAGGCTCTGTTCTGCTCTGTCAGGCTGCTCTGGGCCATGCCATTTGTCACTACATCTAAAGTTCCCTTCTTTATCCTTAACCTGTTTGACCTCTCTTTGCATCGGACACGGTTGACCACTCCATCCTCCCTGAAACTCTTTCCCCCCTTGACTATGTGTCTTCATGAAACTCTAGATTTTCCTCCTCGGTCACTGATGCCTCCTGTGACTCCTCTGATGTTTGGCACCTATGTGAGGCATGCCCAGGGACTTGGCCCTTATTGATGAGTTGTTGTCACCTAGACCTTTGTTTGCCAGTGCTGTCAGCATTGCCAGTGACGTGCCTTCTGCCTTCAGGTCTGACTTCCCTGAAGCTCCTGCCTCAGATGCCTTATAGCTTGCTTTGCCTGTTTTCCTCTTCACAGGTACCACAACCACCATCGCCTCGCTTGTTGAAGCTATGAGTCTAGAGTTTATTTTCAGCCTTTTCTCCTCCTTGTCCCTACACCCAGTGTCATTAGTATAACTATCAACTTTACCTCCAAAGCACATCTTATATTAGACCGCTTTATTTTTGCTTCCACGGGTGGGATCCCAGTCCAGGCATCCACGACCTCTTGTCTGGGTGACCACAGTTGGTCCTGACTGCTCTCCTTGTGTCCCACTCTTGCCTTACTATTGAGTCTTCGCTTGGAGGTCAAAGGATTGGCATGTGTGTCAATCACCTTGCTGGCGCTCTCCACTGGATTCCCAAGTGCTTGGGGTAGAATGTGTACTCCTCCTGGTGTACAAAGCCTTTGCTACCTGGTGCCTGTCTGCCTTTTCTGCTTTTTGGGTAGTAATGCCTGGAATACTCTACTGTGTGATCTTTGCACACCTGGCCCCTCTGCTCAGGTCTTAGTGAGTTCCTCAGAGAGGCCTCTTTGGATGCTCCATCTGCAGCAGTGACCCATGCACCCACGGCCACTTGTGATCTCTGTTTCTCCCACGTTCTTCTGCACACTCCCTCACCAGATCATAAAGCCAATGTCTACTGTATGTTAGTCCCCAGGACAGCACTTGGCACATAGCAGGGCTCCAACAAAAATGGCCTGATGAAGAAATGAGCAGCTTATATGGGCTTCTACATAGATTATCTCCTTTAAGGCTCAACAGCATAGGAAGTTACTTAGGGATCCTATCCATGTCATTGATCAGGAAACTGCAGCTTTATTTTTATTTATTTATTTTGGCATACTAGGAGGTTGAACTCAGGTCTTCACGCACGCTTTGCAAACGCTCTACACTGAGCTGTACTCCAGCTCCATTTTTCAACTTTTTATTTTGAGACAGGGTTTCACTAAGTTGTGCAGGTTGCCTCTGGCTTCCTGCCTCTGCCTCCCAAGTCACTGGGATTACAGGCCTGTGCCACCGTGCCTGGCTCCTTTTTTTTTTTTTTTTAATGGTGCTAGGGATCAAACTCATGTCTTTAGTCTGTACTAAGCAAGCATGTACCAAGTGAGCTAAACCCCCAGGCCCTATTTTTATTTAATTAAATTAATTAATTTATTGCTATTTATTTATTTTTTGGTACGGAGGAGGTTGAACCCAGGGCCTTGCACATACTTTGCAAATGCTCTACAACTGGGCTGCACTCTCGGCCCACTTTTTATTTCTTATTTTGAGACAGTGTTTCGTTAAATTACACAGGCTGCTTCTGGCCTTGAATTTATGTTCTTCCTGCCTCCACCTTCTGAGTCACTGGGATTACTGGCATGCGCCACAGTGCCTGGCTGAACTGAGGCTTTGAGTACTGGTAAATGGCTTACGAAAGTCACATAAGTGCCATGGAATGAAAAGGAGCAGTACTTGAGCATCAAAGCCTAGTTTTTAGAAAAGCAACAAAATTAAACTGTATCATAATGTTTCAAGCAAAACATTCATACTGAGAGGCCATGGGTCCTAAACAAAATGCATTGGGAGACCAGTTTGGGTAGGGATGTTATTGGACACAGATGGCAGACTGACCTTCAGCAGAGTGGGGACAGTCTGGAGGTGTAGCTTCATCCTGGGCACTTGGGCGGTACCTCCTGTGCTCTTGGGGTTTCCTCTGACCCTTGCAGGAGTCTCTGATCTCAGAGCCATCTCATAACTGAAAACATTATTGGCCTTTCTGCTCGGCGCATGCCAGTGCTGATGGTGTAGAGTGGGCTGGGGGGCCACCTCAGTGACTGTTAATCCAGACAGAAGAGACAAGCTGCACTAGTGGTTACTGTCTGTTGTCTTCTTTGTCCGGCACCTGCATTTTAAAAAGTCCGGTTTCCCTTGAGAACCTCTTTGATAAAGCAGTGAGAATGGGTAGTTTTAGTAGGCCTCAACTCTTGAGCTCAGGCCTTTCTAATATTTTGCATGGTGACTCTTTGGTTGTGCCCAAGCCAGGTGGCCATCTGGAGGAGGAGCTGCTGGCAGGGCCGCTGCTGCTTCCCTGAACACGACATGCCCCAGGGAAGGCTTTCAGGCCTGCTCTGGGCATTAGGCTTGGGTGGTTTGCAGGTACAGTCACAAAAAATGAGCTAAGAGAGCTGTCATTTTCAGGAAAACAACTGCCTGTATTTGTTGGTAGTGAGAAAATCTGAGCTTTGAAGTAGAAATTAGAGTGTTGAGTTTTGGAAAACCCTTGTGAGCTAGACAGCTCCCCAGTTCTTAAAGACTACCCTGATGAGAACATGGTGATGGTAATGAATATGATTTTTGACTATTGTACAATGAAATGTATCTACATTTGAAACATCTGCATAATTCAGTGAACACACATATCCAAGTGAGCGGTACATGGTAGTACAAAACTATCCATGGCCAAAGGATCCCAAATTAGCCCCGTGGATTTTAGTGTTCATTGATATGCTTCTACACGGGTAGATGTGCTTTTTTATATTCGATTCAGATAGATTGTAGGAAAACTTTAAAAACTCCCACTTAGTGAGTTTCGATGTAATGTCATAGAATGTTGTCAATTATTTAGGTATTCTGATACTCCTGCACTTTCAACTTTGTATCTTTGTGAGGTCAGATTTTCCTCCTATACTTCAGCCAAAACAAAGTGTCACAACAGATTAAATGTGGTAGTGTATCTTCTCTGAAGCCACATAGGAGGGAGATCTGGAAGAAAGTAAAACAATGCCACTTACACTAGCAATTTTTGAAAATGTGGTTATTTTTTCATGGATGTGTTGAATATCTAATGAGTTTTTATTACTTTTAAATTAATTCATAAATATATAATTTTTAAAAATGTTTTACTCTTTAATACAGAAAATGTTGATAAATGTAACTCATAAAAAAAGCTCTTTGGGGGCTTTGAAGAATCTTTAAGAGTATAAAGGGGCCTGTGATGAGAAGTGTGAGTGTTGTGAGTGTGGCTAACAGAGAGTGGACCTCAAACTTGAATCAGGAATTGGGGCCTGAGGCCAGGTGGTGGGCAAAATGTCAGGTGATAACGAACTGACATTAGCTGGGAGACGTCACCCAGGAAGCGGAAAGACCTAATCTCTACCGCTGTCTCCATTGTCTGTGCGTAAAGAACTGTTGGGGTCTCTGGACTTGGAGCTGGGGTGTGTTTGTGAAGAGCCTGTGTGTTTGGGAAGGCATTGTCTGCCATTCAGCTTTACAGCAATCACTAGGGCCTCCATCAGGCCTCAGTGTGTGTCCAGAGGAAGGGCCGCTGCTCGCTCACCTGGTAGGACCGTGTTGTGTGATTGGAGGGAAGCTGACCCAGTCTGGCAAGGAGGAGGCAGCCAGAGGCCTTTAATTCTGCCCAGCAGAGGTTGAGCGTGCACTGCAGTGTGCTGTGCCCTCTGGCAGATGAAGCATCAGCACGTAATCCTAATACATTGACACATACGTCAGCCACAGTGTCCACAGCCGAGAGTGATACTGTTATTAGGAGCACCTTGGTAGGTCAGTCATCTGTATGGAACCACAGTTGTGAAACAGTGACCATTCACGTTGACCAGCATCAGCTCAGCAGCCAGTGACTTAAGCTAGTTGGTGATGGGGGAGCTGCTGTGGACACGGGCTTGGGTTCCGAAGGGCACAGAAGTTGGGTGGGCTGGAAGGCTTGGGGAGGGATGGCACTGGAGGTAAAGTGGAGGCAGGACTGTAACAATCATGAGATACCATGAGGGTAGTGGTATCTAGACTAGGTGGAATCTGCTGACGTGGGCAAGGTAGAATCATGGAATTTGTCGGAATGCGGGGGTTAAAGAGTGCAGAGCTTGTCAGCCAGGTGGTGACCATCTGTGGTCCAGGTAACCCCTCCTCATTGTACTAGAAATGTATGAACTTGCCTCAGTGTGTCTCATGGGTCTCAGGAGCCATGGAGCACGCTCTGCCTAGGTTAAGAAAAACAGTGCCCTGTTCCGTTTTCACCAGAGTGCTATGGGAGCATCCTGCATGAACAGGAACATTCCCTCATTATTGCTTTGTAGAATTCTAAAGTCAGAGTTTTAGCAAGACATGTGGCTTCTAGGTTTTTGATTCTGTCCTCCTGTTTCCCAAACGTTGAAAGGTACTTTGGCTATCTACAATACTTATTTTAGTAGAGCAGAGATTGGACACCTTTTTCTTTAGGTCTAATTAAACATACAGAAAATGCCATTTTGGTATCGCTGTGTGCTAATGCTGTCACATGTTCTTAAACCTTGAACTTGTCAAGCACTAGGAAGTGTGACTCTGCAGAGAATTTTCATGCCTTTAGAGACAGAATAGGAAATCGCTCAGGAGGAGACAGTCATTGATAACCAGTGCTAATTTTACCTAGCCAGCTAGAGTTTTGTCAGATGTGTATTTTGTTCTCTACTAGTGCCATTTTTCTATTTTATGTTTTTAATATTGATATAATTTCAAACTTACAGAAAAACTGTAGGATAATATAATGAACTCATATATGCCTTTTATTTATTTTTTTTCTTCCAGACAAGGTTTCACTTTGTATCTCAATCTAGCCTGGAATTTGCTCTGTAGCCCAGGCTGGCCTCAGACATGCCATGGAGCCTGACTTGGCCTGGAGCTCGCTGGCTTTTTGCCTCGGCCTCCCGAACACTGAGATCACATGTGTGTGCCACCATGCCTGCACTTCCGGCACTTCCACATACTCTTAACTCAGACTCACTAATTATTTACATCTTGCTTCGTTTGATTTGTGATTCTCTGTTTACATATGTAAATACATAATTTCTCCCCCTGAGTAGCTGAAGAATTAGTTGGAGATGCTGTCCCTTTTTACTCCTATCTCTCCTAAGAAAAAGGACATTTTCTTACGTAATCACCATGCAGTTGTAAACCTCAGCACATTTGTCATTGCTATTTAATGCTATTATGAATCCACAGTTCACATCGAAGTGTGCTATCTGTCCCAGTGTTGCTGTTGTTAGGTGCTGCTGAGTCAGGTCCGACTCATAGCAACCCTATGCACAACAGAAGGAAGCACTCCGGACCATGTGCCATGCCTAGCCCTATGCCAGTGCTTCTCTGCTGTTTGTGGAGTTTTCAGTGGCTGATTGTTTTTAGGGGGGATTGTTTTGGGAGTGGGCTGCCATGTCCTCCCATTTTTGTGGTGCTGGGTATGGTCCTCCCATTTTGTGGTGACAGGGCCTCGGCACAGAGTGTCACTTGACCAACTGAGCCAAACCTCGGCCCCATTTGTCCCAATAATGCACTTTTATTATCAATTTCTGTCCCTCCTCCCTCATCTTGGTGTACTCATAGGGTGAGATAATTCATTACATTGCTCTGTACAGGCTATCTTATTTTATTTTATTTTATTTTATTTTATATTTTATTTTTTGCGGTACCGGGGGTTGAACCCAGGTCCTCACACCTGCATGCTTTGCAAGTACTGGCTCACTGAGCTGCATGCCCAGCTCATTTTTTTACTTTTTTCAGACAGGGTCTCGCTAAATTACGCAGACTACCTCTGGTCTTGAACTTGTGATCCTCCTGCCTCCGCCTCCCCAGCCACCGGGATTACAGGTGTGTGCCACCACGCCTGGCAGGCTATTTTAATCTACAGGAGTTTCTGTTTCTTAGAACCTCTTGACCTTTTTATTTAAACTATGGTATAACATATCATTTTAGCTAATTTTAAACATATAGTTCCATGGTGTTAAGTACTTTCACTCTGTTATTCTGTGGTCATTCAGCTTTCTGTTACTGTAACAAACACCCTGAGATATCAACTTGCACAGAGAAAAGGGTTTATTTTGGCCCATGGTTTCAGACATCACAGTCCACAGTCAGGTGATCCTCTTGCTTTTAGGCCGGTGGCGAGGCAGCACGTCATGGTGGGAGCTTGTGATGGAGCAAAACCACTCTGCTTATGGGCCGGGAATGAGAGAGAAGGCAGCACTGGGGTCTCCGAACCCCTCCAGGCCTCACTCCCAGTAAGGCCCCTTCTTCAAGTTGGTCACTTCCCAGCAGCGCCGAGTGGGGAGTCAGCCTTTAACACATGGGCCTTCAGAGGAGACCCGAGATGCACACTGCAGCCCTGCGCAGCTGTCACCACCACCTGCCTCTGCAGTCTGCTCATCTTCCCAGCACGAAGCTGCCCTCACAGACCTGTAATCTCCCTTGTTCTCTCTCTGCCCTTGATAACCACTGCTGCACTTGATTTTCTTTTTTTTTGCGTTTTGAGATGTGAGTCTTGCTGTGTTGCCCAGGCTAGTTTTGAACTCGTGGGCCCAAGTGATCCTTCTGCTTCAGCAGAGGACTGAAGTACTCCTGAGGACTACAGACCTGTGCCACTGTGCCTAGCTTTATTGCCATTTTATTATTTTTTTTGCGGGGTTGAGTATTGAATGCAGGGCCTCCTGCATACTTGGCAAGTGCTCTACCACTGAGCTGTGTACCCACCTCCACCTTTTAAAAAATTTTGTAGCTTGGCTGGGCGCCATGGCACATTCCTGTAATCCTAGTGGCTCGGGAGGATCACAAGTTTGAGACCAGAGGCAGTTTGCATAATTTAGCAAGACCCTGTCTCAAAAAGTAAAAAAAAGTAGGCTGGGGGCGCAGCTCAGTGGTCCAGCACTTGCAAAGCATGCAGGCGTGAGGCCCTGGGTTCAACCCCAGAACCGGAAAAAAAAAAAAAAAATTTGTAGCTTGAGTCAGGGTCTTGGTGAGTTATGCAGGCTGCCTCTGGCCTCAGACTTGCCATCCTCCCATCGCAGCCTCCCAAGTCGCTGGGATTACAGGCCTGTGCTGCAGTGCCAGGCCACTCTGTGCTTTTTGTCTTTGTGAGTTTGTTGACCTTGACATTTCTGAAGGGTACATTTTGCATATTGTTCTCACTTTGAGCTTGTCCATGTCTCCTCGTTCAGCTTGAGGCTTGCACTTTGGGTAGTGATGTGCCTTTTTTCAGAGCATCATATTAGAAAGCACATGATACAGCTTTGTCCCAATATTTTGACCTTTGACCTTTCTATCCTTTACTGTTAATCTTGATTTTCTTTCTTGGAGGGGTGCTCTTCATGTTGTCTCCTTTGTGCTTTTGGTATTCCAGGGTTTCCTGCATAGCAGGAGGTTCTAGGCTCACACTGCCCCTTCTCAGTTCAGCCCTAGAGTCTGCCTTTTCCCAAGGATTCTTGGTTTCTGTTAGTGGCAAATGGAACTCAGAAGTCAGGCACTGGGCTCTGGGTGTGCACCTTGCTCCGGGCAGGATGTTGTTGGCAGGCCCTCTCAGCAGAAGAGATGGCGTGGGGAGGTCTGTGTCTGTCGATGTTTATCTCACAACGGTGAATGCCCAGAGATACCTCTGCTGCCGCCCGTTACATCAGGGTATGTTCTGTTCTTCCCTCTGCACATCTGCCACTCTGTGCCCCACCAGTGAGAAGCTGGCTTTGGGGTCAGCATTTAGTCATTTGCTCAAGCCTGGAGTGCACAGGTAGGGGGAGTCTCCAGGTTGCTAACCCACCCCACGCTGGAAAGCAAACCACTAAGGAGTTGGTATTTATTACCCTGTTTGTTGGGGCAAACTGCATACAGTGAAATGCATAACCCTGAAGTATTAGCTTATATTGTTAAAAATAAGTGTCAGGGGTTTCCACTGTCCCATGGGAAATGGTTTTTATAAAGATTTACAGATACAGTCTGGCAGCGCACCTGGGACTCTGTGGGCCATCAGACGCGGCTGTGGGCCTTAGAGAAGAAGGCATCCTTCTGAAAGTCATCTGTGGCTGAGGAGCAAGGGTGTGAGTTGCTGCTCACGGCACATTCATGCCGTGTCTTGCGCACGAGGCAGTTGCCTCACCCTGTCCTGGTGCAGTGAGGAGTCTGAGGGCAGGGTAAGGTGAAAATCTGGATGCTTAGGTGGAGTGGTTGGGGGGTACAGGAGAGGAAAAAGAGTTAATTCTCAACTAATTGATTTATAGAATTTAGTAATTCAGCTAATACTCATTGAGAACCTTCTATGTGCCACGTACCACCATGCTGATTATTGGAGGTACACTGGAGAATAATTCCTGCATTTTGTGTGTGTGTGTGGTGTTGGGGATTGAACCAGGTCCTTGCATATGGTAAGCAGGGGCCTTACCACTGAGAGACATTCCCAGCCCTTGTTTTTCTTGAGGCCAGGTCTCACTGTGTAGCCAAGGCTGGCCTTGAACTCTTTTTTTTTTTTTTTTAAGTACTTACGGGTTGAGCCTAGGGCCTCGCACATACTTTACAAGTGCTCTACCACTGGGCTGTACCCCAAGCTCTTTCATTTATTTTTTTAAATTCTTGAGACAGGTTCTCACTAAGTTAACACAGGCTGTCTGTGGCCTGGAACTCACAGTCTTCCTGCCTTTACCTCCTGAGTCTTTGGGGTTATAGGTGTGCCCCACTGCACCCAGGCTGACCTTGAACTCTTTATCCCCCTGCCTCTTTCTCCAGAGTGCTGAGATTACAGGCTTCTGCCACCATACCCTGCTTACTTTCTCTCTCTGTTTCTTTCTCCCTTTCTTGTGCTGGGGATGGAACACAGAGCCTCGCGTTAGCTCTACCACTGAGCTACAACCCCAGCCAATAATTCTTGGTTTTAAGGCGTTTACCATTTTATTGCAGAAGATAGATGGACACAATGCAGGAGGCAGGGCATGTGTGGGGTGGTGGCTGGGTACAGGAACGGAGAAAAGCCTCTAGGAAGGAAGGACTCAGTCTGTGCCTGGAACAGAATGGAATTAGCTAGGCCAGAAAGGGAGACGGTGAGCTTCAGGTGGAGGTGGAGGTGCTGGGCTGGGCAGCATCGGGGATGTGAGCATGGCACTTTGGGGATGCATGCTTCTCCTGGGGCCTCCTAGGGGACACCTTCTATCCTCCTATGTAATAGGAGGATAGGAGGTGCCCCTGCCCACCCCCTCTGGTCACATTGTCACTTTGTGCCCTTAAATGGCTTTGCTTTCTGTCACCACATTACCACCATCACAACGCTCAGCAATGTATTTGTTCTGTATAACAAATGAATGCTATGCAGAGAACAGGACTTTGTGTTGTTCCCCGCTGTGTCCCCAGCTGCTCACAGAGCGGCTGGCAGGTTGGAGGTGATCAATAACCATTTGTTGAATGAATGAGCAGGGCAGGGAAAAGAAGCACTGCAAGGTCCGTGAGCTTGGAGAGGCTCACAGGACAGAGCCTGGCCGGCTTCGTAAGGCTGTAGGAAGCTGGACTTTTTTTTGTCTTCAGAAAAATAAGAACTGTGGAGCAGGGTAGCAAGATGATTAGGCCTAGAGGGAAAGATCCCTCTAGATGCACAGGAGCGTGCTTGAGTGTGTGTGTGGGGTATGTATATGTGCGCATGTGTGTGTATATGTATATTATGTGTTTTATTGTCTGTGAGGGTATGTATATGTGATGCGTTTCGTGAGTGAGCATGTGTGCGTGCACGTGT
This sequence comes from Pedetes capensis, assembly GCA_007922755.1. NCBI lineage: Eukaryota > Metazoa > Chordata > Mammalia > Rodentia > Pedetidae > Pedetes > Pedetes capensis. The sequence goes on from VMDO01003104.1 coordinate 142,026, forward strand.
TTGTGCATATGTTGAGGATGCCCATGTATGTGCATTTGGTAGTGGGGGGATGTTGGGAGCATCCCGAGGATGAGGGAGCTGAGGGTCAGGGAGGAACTGGTGGCAGCTTGGGCCGGGGAGATGCCAGTAAGGCACAAGTAGCTCCATCCACTGAACAGGGTTGATAACGCTTGGTGACCGGGCGCAGGAGGTGGCAGGTAGTATGTAGGCTTCTAGCTGGATGTAGGAGAGAAAAATAAGGCATTGAGCCTTGGGGACCGAAGGAGAGTAGTTATGTAAATACGGGAGTGTTTTCCTTAAAGAGTGTTTTGTGGTGTCTGTTGAAAGCATTGTCTTTTAGGATGGGCCAGCCCCCATCCCTGGCCTCCGGGCCTCGTGCATCCCTGCAGCCCTGTCCTCAGTGTGGAGGGGAGGAGCCCTCATAAGTGCAGTGGACAGCATTCAGTAGGGTGTTTTTTGAATAACTCATCCTTCAAAGTTGACCAGACTGGCAATTTAAAAGCATGTCAAAATGAAAGTACCAAAAGAGATTAAATCAAACTTTTCCTTTTTCTGCATTTCCTTTTAGTCCTTGCCCAGGCCACAGCGTCCGCCTAGGTGTGACCATGCTGAGTTACAAGGCATCTTCCGCTATTTGCTGTCGCACGTGTCCTGAATGAGCTTGAGCATTGGTGCGTGTGGTTTTCTCGAGGAGGGGGTCGTACTGCACTTTTAGACTTTATACTTTTTCTCCTCGGCACAGCCTGCAGGTGGCAGGGCCTGGAACTACCCCACAGTCTGGCTTCACAGCGTGGGCATCAAAGAACCACTCCATGGTCTTTTATTTCCTGTGTACAATTCTTTTCCTGAAGTTGTAATTTTACTGGATTAGCAGATGAGAATATTTCCCCTCAAGAGTTTCTATTCTTTAAATCAAACTTTATACTTAGAGAGAATGGTCTTAACACTTGAAAACTATTTTAACATTTTTTATTGGAGTAACTCAGTTTCTTGAAAACATTTTTTTCTTTAGATTATAAAATGACATATCAATTGTAAAAGATTTTGAAAATGTTGAAAAATACAATAGTGAACATAAAAAAACATAAAATTTTGCTCTGCCACTATTAACATGTTGGTTCTCATTTATCTGTCTTCCTGTTTCCCCTCTCTCTCCATCAGTTATACCCTATGCATAAAAAATTATTTAAAAATTATTAGTAACTTTTTTTAGTTAGTGTACAAATGAATGGGTTTCATCAGGACACCCCCTTACATCCCTATCACTGCACATTGCTCATGTTCACCCCCAGTACCATCTCATGTCCTCCATTCCATCCTGCTGATCCCCTTTCTCCCCACACAGCCCCCCTTCTGCTTTCTTGTCTTTATTTTTATTATTTATTTATTTATTTATAGTACTTGGGGGTTGAATCCAGGTCCTCACACAACTTTGCAATTGCTCTACCACTGGGCTGCGCTCCCAGCCTGTTTATTTTGAGTGAAGGCCTTGCTAAGTTACATAGGCTGCCTCTGGTTTGAATTTGTGATCCTCTTACCTCTGCCTCCCGAGTCACTGGGATTACAGGTGTGAGCCACTGCACTTGGCTCTATTTATTTAATTTTTGAGACAGGGTCTTGCTCTGTAGCCCAGTTTGTCCTGGAACTTGCTAGGTGCACCAGGTTGGCCTCAAACTCATATAGATCCTCCTGCCTCAGCCTCCCTCATGCTAGGATTACAGACATGTGCCACTGTGCCCGACTTTGCATCTCTCTCTCTCTCTCTCTCTCTCTCTCTCGACACATTTATATATATGTGCCCCATATGTGTGTGTGTGTGTGTGTACACACACATACATACACACACACATATATATATTTAAATATAAATGTATATTTAAATCTAGGTCTTGCATATGAGAGAAAACATGTGATATATATTTTTTCTCCCCCATTACCCTTTCTTATTGCCTCCTCTCTCTAGTCCCTTCTTCCCCCAAATGGTCCCACTTCTATTTACATGATATTTATGTATTTTAAAATCTAGCATCTACGTATGTGTGAAGAACATGTGCTATTTGTCTTTCTGGGTTTGGCTTATTTCACCTAAAATGGTGGTCTCTAGTTCCATCCATTTTCCTGCAAATACCCTAATTTCATTCTTAAAGGGTTATTTTGAGTTGAAGTCATCCCTCTGTATCCTTGGGGGTTTGATTCTAGGATCCCTCTCCTTTGTGGGGAACAAAATCCAAGGAAGACCAACTCTTTTATATTAAATGGTATCCTATTTGCATATAAAGGGAGGCCCATGTGGCAATCCACTCCTGAAGCAATCCCAAAACAGCCATTAAAAACCCTGTGAGTCACAGGGAAGCATTGCCATAGTGCTGGGCATGGCAGTGTTGGGGAGTGTTTCGTTCTGTTATACATAGGGTTGTTATGAGTCGTACTCGACATGACAGCACCTAACAACAACATTTACATATAACCTCTGTATGCTTTAAATCATCTCTAGATTACTTATAATACCTAATACACTGCAAGTCATAGGTACATTGTTCTGTAAGTGTTCAGTAGAGACACTTTTTTCCCGAATATGTTCCATCTGGATTGATTGAATCTGTGGTTGCAGATTGCCTGGACGTGGAGAGCTGATTGGATGTATGTTTGGTATTCTTACCCTTGTGAGATCCGAGGCATTACAATAGGAAGCGCACTTGGACGCCACTACCTCATTTGAGAAGTGGATCATCACCCGTGCCTGGGCATCTACCACTTCTTAACCTCTCTCCTGCTTCTGGAAGATTGCAGTGAGCATCACTTAATTTAATTGGTACTCACTGTGTGTCAGGTGTCATTCAGGCTTCCATATTGACAGGGCATGTAGTTACCCTAACCCTGCCCACAACACATTTGATGAATGAGGAAACCGAGGCAAGAGAGGTTAATTTCTTTGCCAGAGGTCATCCAGCTCATAGAGAGTGGAAGCCAGGCCTTCTTTTAACACTGAATCCTCTGCTCCTGGAAGAACACAGGTGTTAGTGGATGAGCTAGGAGATCAGTTACAGGGGTTGCTTTTTTTTTGACATAGAGTCTCAGTGTAGCCTAGGCTGTCCTGGAGCTCGCTATGTAGACCAGGCTGTCCTCAAACATACCGCAATTCTCCTGCCTAGTCTCTTGAGTGCTAGGATTGTAGGCATGCGCCACCATGCCTGACCGTCTGTTACTTCTCAGGCACACAGTTTGTTTCATCCTGCTTTTTCCTTCCTGGTTGACCTCTTCATAAGTGCCCTCTGTTGTACCAGCCCCTCTGTGGGAATACAAAAGGTACAGGCCCCGCCTGTGGCCCTGGGAAGAATTATAAACTCATGCACACTAGCTTGGCACACAAGATACAGGAACTTGAGACATGTATGTCATTGTTCAGGACGATGTATGACTCAGCCTAACATAGGGCACAGCCAGTAGCCTGTGAGGGATTTCAGAAGAGGAGTTGGGCGAGGCAGGCTCCTGGAGAGACAGCACTGAGTGACCCCCGAGGCATGGAGAAGTTTGACTTGTTGGGTTGTAGAGGGAAGGATCGGCACCCTAGGGAGGAGGCATGTGGATACTTTCTAGGTTTAAGGGGAGACAGCCTTTTGGAAGCACAGTGGGAGATGGAGCTTATATTAATGGGTGTCCTTCAATAAAATTACTGAAAAAGGTAAACATTTTAAGGGAGATGCTTACTCTTAAAGCCTTGATTTTTCTTGAGATCAAGATATTTGTCTTAGGTTCTACTGATTACAAAGATAGTCTCCCTTAGGCTTATTTATTTATTTATTTATTTATTCTTTAGGTGCTCAGAGGCTGAGCCCAGGGCCTTGCACATACTTTGCAGGTGCTCTACCAGTGAGCTGCACTCGCAGGCCTCTTTGTATTTCTCATCTGGAGACTGGGTCTTGCTAAGTTGTACAGGCTGCTTCTGACCTTGAACTTGCCATCCTCCTGCCTCCCCTTTCGGAGGTGCTTGGATTATAGGCCTGTAGGCTTAAGGGACCCTAAGCGGCCATGTTACATAAGGATACCTTGCAAACCAGCTCCTGGGCCAAGAGATGGACCATGGCTATTGCCCGGATGTTCCTTGGTGCCTTCCCTCCCTAGCGACTGTGCACCTGGGAAGCCATAGTGCTGGTTCCAGTGACGCGGTTGTGCTCTTCTGGTGTCGTTCACTTGACCTTCATTGGGAGACTCATCGCTGTTGCTGTGTCACAGCACTTGTTTGCTCTCACCCGTCATGGCATCACTTGTTGATGGACCTGCTGGTGCACACTGGGTGCTGCCCCCGTGCACTGCAGTGAGCCTTGTCTTTTGAGGAACCGTGTCCTGCTCTCTCTCTCGATGTGGAATTGCTAAGTGACAGGGAATCTGTGCATTCCACCTTATTAGGTGGTGCCAGTCGGTTTTTCTGTGGTTGTTTTTGCCCATGAGCATTTCTGCCCACATGGCGGGAGCTGCACAGTTCCACTCCATGCCTACAGCACTTGGAACGCAAAGCTTGTAGCAAGAAAGCCTACGGGCCATAGTGCAGCATTTGTACGGTCAGTAGTCGGAAGGGTGGCATAGATACATGGGAGAGCCTTTTGAACTATTTGTTTCCTGACTGAGCTGGGGCCTTGGGTGACTGCTATAGACACTTCAGTTGCTTAGGGAGTTGAGTAGAAGCTGAACCGCTGGGGAAGTTGTTTAGGAAGCAAAGGGAGAGGGAGGTGTGGAGCAGACCCAGACATTGGGAGGAGAGCAGTGACTGTGGTGGAGGCAGCAGTCAACAAATATTTCCCTGCCAAGGACGATTAAGGGAGAAGAAAGGTGGCTCTGGGAGAGGAGCTGTGGGTCTTGGTGGGTGGGGAACGGGAGAGCCAGAGCCATCTCACTCTGTATTTGGCATCCCTTTCTAACCTGCAAACTTTTTTTTTTTCTATATAGATTGATGTAGCTCATCCTGAGCACATTTTAATAAGGACGTTTTGTTATAGTTGAGTAAATTGAGGCTATTTAGAGAGGACAGCCAACTTTACTGGTTCTTTTACTGTTAAGTAGCAGAGCAAGAACTTCAAGGCTAGTGTCATAGAACCTAGAAGGCCCAGTGCTTCTTAGCAGCTGCACATTACTTCTATTGATTCTCAGAGTGCAGCCTTGGTTGAGATTTCATGTTGGTCTCAAATCCATCCTTATGTAGAGTGAGACAATCTTGATGGGCTTTTTCTGAGAACAAAGAGCATTTTTTTTTTTTTTTTTTTTTTGGTGGTAGGTTTAACCCAGGGCCTCACTTGCTTGCTTTGCAAGTGCTGAACCACTGAGCTGCCACCTCCAGCCGATTTTTTAACTTTTTTTGTGTGTGTGGTACTGGTGGTTGAACCCAGGGCCTTGTGCTTGCATGTTCTGCAAGCGCTCGACCACTGAGCTGCACCCGCAGCCCATTTTTTTTACTTTTTGAGACAAGTCTCACTGAGTTACACAGACTGCCTCTGGTCTCAACCTTGTGATCCTCCTGCCTTTGCCTTCTGAGCCGCTGGGATTACTGGCATGTGTCACTGCCCCTGGCTCAACAAAGATCATTTTAATCAAAGAGAATGGACTTTGGTGTCTGACTGATGTCGCTCTAAGCTGGCTCCATGGCTTTCCAGCTGTCCTTTGTCTATTTTCACATCTGTAGAGTGGATCTAATACTACCCACCTCATAGTGCACCTGTATGGACCTGGGACCACTCAATACGTGATGTCACCTTCCTTTTCTGCGGGTCACTTCCTTGAGCCTCCTTGTATTTTTGTCTATGTGCTCAGTGTGGCAAAGGCAACAGTCAGCCCCATTAGTTTTTGTGTGATGGTTTAGACATTGCAAGTGATCGAACGTGTGGAAGAAAAAGAGCAGAAACTACCCATGCTGGAGCAGGCTGTGCTGGGATTGTCATCAGTGGGGATGAAGGAGTGGTTTCGTGACCACCATCCTAGCAGGACCTCCAAGCTAGATGGCTTAGGTTTCTTTCCTTCTTCTTAAATCCCTTTGCAATGACTTTGTCCCTTTCTGGCCTAAGATAGGAGCTCTCCTGAGATCTTGCTCTACCTGAGCATGTTGAATGAGGTTCTGGTAAATGTAGATTTCTCAAAAACTAGACTTCATGACACATTTCCTATAAAACCTGTGTTGTGAACCAGTTGATTCTTGCAAGCCATCATGGCAAGCTTTGTTGTTGTTAGGTGCCATGGAGTTGATGTCTGACTCATAGCGACCCTACGTACAATAGATGAAACACTATTGTCAGTGCTTCTCTGCTATTCATAGAGTTTTCAATGGCTAATTGTTTTTTGGGACTGGGTTGCTGGGTCCTTCTTCCAAGCCTACAGCACCTGGTGTTCCCAGGTGGTCTTCCATCCAGGCACTAACCAGGTCTGACCCTGCTTAGCTTCTAAGATCTGATGGGATCAAGCGCCACACTGGTACAGCTGCAGGCTGGCAAGTTTTTGGTATCCAATAATAGCTTTCACTTTTTTTTTTTTTCTCTTGAGACAGAGTCTCACTCTGTAGCTCAGACCTGTTCACCAACTTGAGATCCTCCTGCCTCAGCCTCTTGCATGCTGGGATTACAGGTGCACACCACCGTGCCTGGGTGTTTCCATATTTTCCTTAGAGGTCACATTCATTTCATTCAGAGTAAGTACTCTTTTTAAAACGGTTCTAGGAATCTACCAAATCAGACTGGGGTAGAGAAACCATTATTGTTCACTTCTTTGTAATGAATGCACTCCAAAGATGAAAAATTTTATTTCTGTCTTATATATACTGTGAGCTAAACTTGAGTTCACCAGGAGATAGCTGGAGAAACTTCCTGAACACAGCTTCTAAAAGCCTCTCTTTGCCATTGGTGCCTCTCTGCTTCTCCTGCTCTGTTTGTCTCTCCCCCAGGTAGGCTCATCAACACCCCTCGTCCTGGCCATGTACTGCTGTCCCAGGTCCCAGGTCCCAGGGGAAACAAGCTTCAAGCAGGGACTCCTTCAGCTCTCAGGCGGAGTGTGGTCTGGGCGCTGACCTGGGAGTTGGGGGCTAGCACTGATCACTGGATTTTAGAATTGTGCTAGAGGTCACATTTCCTGCAGCCTGGGTTTGGGTCTTTGTCTCCTGGTCTTGGTCCCTGGGCTCTCCCTTTATTCTCCCCAGTGACTCCCTGCTCTGATGACTAAGTTTCAGAACTTGAATTTCCTCCATGAATTGTTGTGTGATTCAACCTTCTGAGCTTCTGTTTGGGGCATCTCCTTGGCTTGGCCTGGGTCCGGTAATAAAGGCAGCAAATCATGACTCCTGAATGGCGTTGGGCTGCAGGTGCTGCGTCTGCTGCACTGCTGATGCTGTCGAGGAGTCAAGGAGCCAAAAGGGGGCCTGAAGGCTGAAGAGCACTTGGAGCTTGCTTCCTTGGCCCCAGTCTCTGGTACTCATTTGTTCCTGCTGAGCTGACTTGAACATCAGCCTCTTGCTCTGCCCTTATTAATTAATAAGCACCACCTCAACACTGCAGTTTATGATAGACATAGTAGTGCTATATCGTCTTATATTGCGGTTCTTAGTTTTTAGACGGTAGATCCTAACTTACATCTGTTTTCTTTGCATATTAGAGTTATTTACAGTTTGCACTTAACTATATATTTGAGAGATTTTGTCCCTGATAGAGAAAAACTTTCTTTGAGAAGAATTTTATGCTAAGTAGATTATAGTTGGTTGTGTAGATTAGTTTTTTCTTTATTTGGTGACTTATACATAAAATGCATTTTGAAAGTAGTGTGAATATTTTCACAAATGGAATGACTTTGTGCAATTGTCTCTATTCAACTGTGAGCCCATTTTAAAATCTGGGAATAATAAATCCAAGCAAATATGAAAACTGGTATTTATCCAGATTTTCTGTAAGAATGTTTATTCCAGTATTTTTTTATTTACTTAGAATTTGTTGAATGCAAATAGCCTGCTACCCATTAGTAGAGAAGAGGTTATTTAAATAGTGGTGCATTGTATAGTGGACTTCAGTGCAGCTAATAAGGACAGTGAAAGTTATGTATGTGCGGGTATGGGAGATTTCCAAGATATGTTATTACTTAAAAGTAAACAAAAAGGCCCAGAACCAACTACAGTGATATGGTATAATCCTATTTGTGTTTTTTAAAAGGTCTTATGAAATACTTCTTCATAAAAAATTTATAGAAAGATATACATTTATGGACAGGGATTGGAGGTAGGGATGGGTAAAATTATAAAAATTTACTGTAATTTTTTAATTTTGTTTTTGGTGCTGGAGATCAAACCGCAGGCCTCACATATCCTAGGTGAGTGCTCTACTGCTGAGCTATATCCCCAGCCCCTGTAGGTTACGGTATAATAGATCTTCTGTTAATTATTGTTGTTGTTGTTGTTGTTAGGTGCCATTGAGTCGTGTCTGACCCATAGCAACCCCTATAGGATTTTCAATGGCTGATTGTTTTGGTATTGGTTTGGGAGTGGATTGCCATGTCCTTCTCTCATTTTTGCGATGCTGGGAATAGAACATAGGACCTCAGAAACGGCAGAGTGGTACTCTACCAACTGAGCTAAATCCCAGCTGTTAATTATTAGTGATCCTCTATCTAGTTTTTTGGTGATTGTTCTCAGCATATATATATATATATATATATATATATATATATATATACATATACATACATATATGTATATATATATGCTGTACATATATATGTATATATACATATATATGTATGTATACATATATATGTGTGTGTATATATATACCTATATATATACATATATATACACACACACACACATATATATATATATATATATATATATATACACATATATATATATATAGGGGGCTGGGATTTAGCTCAGTGGGTAGAGCGCTGCGCTGCAGTCTCTGAGGCCCCGAGTTCAATTCCCAGCACCGCAAAAATGGGAGCAGGGCCTGGCAATCCACTCCCAAGGCAATCCCGAAGCACTTAGCCATTGAAAACCCTATGAGGGTCGCTATGAGTCGGATACCGACTCGACAGCACCTAACAA
>VMDO01003105.1:15930-138931 GCA_007922755.1 Pedetes capensis
AAGCAGGGTCGGGCCTGGTTAGTACCTGGATGGGAGACCGCCTGGGAACACCAGAAGCTGTAGGCTTGGGAGAAGGACCTGGCAAGCCCCTCCCAAAAATCAATCTGCCATTGAAAACCCTATGAACAGCAGAGAAGCACTGACAATAGTGTTTCCCCTGTTGTACAGAGGGTCGCTATGAGTCGGATACTGACTCGACGGCACCTAACAACAACAACTAACAATCCTTTCTCCAATTTACCTGCTTTGCTCCTTTGTCAAAAATCAGGTGGCTATAGATGTGTTGATGTATCTCTGGGTCCTCTATTCTGTTCCACTGGTTTCCAGGCCTATTTTTGTGCCAGTACCAAGTTGTTTTTGCTACTACAACCATGTAGTATAAAGTCAGGAATTGTGATCCCACCTACACTAGTTTTGCAGCGTAAGAGTTTTTGGCTATATGTGGTCTTTGTGTTTCCATATGAAGTTTTGGATTATTTTTTCTATTTCTGTAAAATCATTGGAATTTTAATGGGATTGCATTAAATCTATAGATTGCTTTTGGTAGAATAGCCATTTTTACAATATTGATTCTCCCAATCCATGAGCAGGGGAGGTCCTTCCACCTTTTAGTATCCTCTTCAATTTCTTTCTTTAATGTTTTGAGATTTTCATTGTAGATGTCTGTAGGATCTTTGGTTAGACTGATTCCAAAGTATTTAATTTTCTGGTGAGCTATTATGAACAGGATTGTAGATGTAATTTCCTTCTCTTCCTGCTCACAGTTGGTGTAAAGGATTTTTGAGTGTTAATTTTGTATCTTACCAGTTTGCTGAAGGAGTTAATTAACTCTAAAAGTTTTCTGGAGGAGATTTTAGGGACCTTTATGTAAAGTACCATGTCATCCACAAATAAGGATAATTTGACCTCTTCTTTGCCTATCTGTATCCCTTTGATTTCTTTCTCTAGTCTGATTGCCCTGGCTAGGACTTCAATTGCAATGTTAAATAAGATAGAAGAGTATGGATATCCTTGTCTTGTTCCAGATCTTAGAGGAAATTGCAACAATAGATAAAGGGGATTACATGAAATTAAAAAGCTTTTGTACAGCAAAGGTAATAGTCAACAGAGTCAAGGAAGTCCCCACTGAATGGGAAAAAATCTTCACATCCTATACATCAGACAGATGACTAATTTCCAGAATTTATAAAGAACTCAAGAAAGCAATTCCCAAGAAAACAAATAACCCAATACACAAATGGGCAAAGGAACTGAACAGACAGTTCTAAAATGAAGAAGCTTGTAAGACCATGAAACATATGAAGAAATGCTCAATATCCCTAACCATCAGGGAAATACAAATCAAAACAACTCTGAGATTCTACCTTATTTCAGTAAGAATGGCCAAGATCAATAAAACAAATAACAACAAATGCTGGCATGGTTGTGGAGAAAAAGGAACCCTCCTACACTGCTGGTGGAGTTGTAAATTGGTTCAACCACTTTGGAAATCAATATGGAAGTACCTCAAAAAACTAAAAATAGATCTACCATATGACCCAGTTATACCACTATTGGGACTATACCCAAAGGGAGATGAGTCATCATACCACAGAGACACCTGCATCTCCATGTTTAATGAAGCACTTTTCACAATAGTAAGGATATGGAATCAACCAAAGTGCCCATCAACAGAAGATTGGATAAAAAATATGGTACATATACACAATGGAATACTACTCAGCAATTTACAAATATGGAATAATGTCATTTGCAGCAAAATGGATGGAACTGGAGAAAATTATCTTATGTGAATGAACACAAGCCTAAAAAGAGAAATACCATATATTCTCACTTATATCAAAAGAAAGAAAAAATCCTGTACAGAAATTGGAACATAATAAAATGCTCATGTAAACTTAGCATAGAAGGGGCAATTTAAGGAGTGGAAAGAAGGAGGGAGGGATCTAGCAAAAGGAAGTGATGGTGGGAGAAAACAGGAGGGGGAGGAGGGCCAACGAGGTGGGAGGAAGGGGGAGAGGTCAACCTCAATGTAAACAGCTTAACTTTATTAGTATGGGAAATAATAGTAATAATAATAATAATAGCAATAATACCAAAGGAGGGCAATAATGCAAATGGACTAGATCACTCATGCAATACTGCTGAGAATGTAAAAAGATAGATCACTACAGAAAAAAAATTTGGACTTAAATCAAAATTGGGATGCACGTATATAGGTAAATATTCCCACAAAAAGACATATAAGTAGAAAGGAGGCCATTGGGGGAGGGATGGAGATGGGGGATGGTCGTGAGAGGGTAAGGGGGAGGTTATTGAACAATGTACAATGAAATGCATATATGGAAATGTCACAATGAAATACATGTCAGAATGAAACCCATTAAGTTATACATTAAGAATTTCCAGTAAAAAAAAAAAAAGAATGGAGTGATGATGTGGAGAAAAAGAACAAGCAATGTTTCTGTGGAATTTTGCTATAAAGGGAGCAGAAAGATGGGATGGTGGCTGGAGAGGGTAGAGACAAGGAAATGTTTTTATCAGATGCGAGATGTTATACTGGTATGATTCCCGGTGGCAATGCACTAGTAGAGAGAGAAATGTGAAGATGCTGAAGACAGAAGGGACACGATGGTAAGAGCAGAGTAATTCAGCAGGTGGAGAGTTGGGAGCCAGGACCAGAGGGGACGACAACAGGGCAAGCTATTCATTGTAGGAGGCAGCAAGGCACAGTGGATGAATACAGAGGAAGCTAGCTGAGTGAATTCTATGAAGGAAGAGGGATTACTTCTGTTCACTTCATTTTCTCAATGATTTCAGAAGCTCATCAATTGATAGGTAGGGGATAGAGATTTAGAGATTTGGAGAAGGAAAGAAAGGAATCTAATATTTTTTCTTTTTTCTTTTTCTTTCTTTCTCTCTTTGTACTAAGGGACTTGAACCCAGGACCTCATACTACCACTGAGCTGCCACTACCAGACTCTGTTTTCACTTTTTATCTTGAAACAGAGTCTTGCTTAGTTGTGCAGGTTGCCTCTCTACTCAAATTCATGATCCTCCTGCCTCTGCCTCCCAAGTTGCTGAGATTACAGGCATGATGGGATTCCTGCCTCAGGAGTCTAATATTTTCTTTTTTCTTTTTCTTTTTTTTTTATAGTATGGAGTATAGAATAAGTTTATTAAAGGTAGAGAATATAGGCATAGATTATAATGGCAACACACCTTCAACACATGAAGGTGGGCAGTAGTGAAGGATACTGCTGCCAGTCTAATATTTTCTAAGTCAACAATTGTAGTATAAATGAGTGCTCCAAGTATGCTGTTGTTGCTGCTGTTAGGTGCCATTGAGTCATGTCCAACTCATATCGACCCTCATAAGGTTTTCAATGGCTGACTGTTTCAGGATTGCCTCAGGAGTAGATTGCCACATCCCGCTCCTAGTTTTATGGTGCTGGGAATCAAACTTGGGACCTTAGAGACTGCAGAGCAGCGCTCTACCAACTGAGATAAATCCCAGCCCACTCCAAATATACTGGCCTGAAAAGCAGGACCATAGGGGATCCCTCAAATCATACCACGTCAGTGATCTACTCAACCCATACATAATAAAGTTGGTTCTGTCCCCGAATCTCTGCATGTTTCTAAGTCCAGAGAGAGGGAGGAAAGGCTGAGGTGAGGCAGGAGACTGAGAGAGAAATCATCCAGCTCTGGCAAGACCAGGTTTCAGGGGTCAAGCTCAGATTAGCTGGGAACTCTTTTTGCTTTTGCCAGCCCTGTGAGTGACCCTATTCACACTTAATTCCTCTCTTTTGTCACTTTCTAAAGGTTATAGTAACCAAGGAGCACACATCCTGATTCTTGACCAGTGAATGGGGCCACCAAAGAAGGCTGCTTCAGAGGAAGTTACCTGCTGGCAGGAATCCTCCTGGGCAAGGACCCAGGAAGGCCCTCGAGAATTTTCTATCCTGAAGAAAAGTATCTGCAATGAAGTTCATTTAATTTTTGAGTTCAGTGCCTCTGATAATTAAGAAATGGTAATACCATGAATTGACAGTTATTGCAAATGTATTTTCCCCAGAAGTTAAAAAATATTGCTGAAGACCCAATAATTAATAATAGCAATTTTACTGAATCCCTGCCTCAATTTATTTGGTTTGTTCCTAAAGTTAGATATGGTCCCTTTGATCCCTTAAAATCCACATCCACATAGCCTCTCCAGGTTTTTCCAAGATACTTTTTGGTCAGGTTGACCTGGAACTTGCTATTTAGCCCAGGCTGGCTTCAAACTCTCAATCCTCCTGCCTCAGCGTCCCAAGTGCTGGGATTACAGGCATGTGCTACCACCGTAGCATCCAGGGTTCTTTAGAAAATTTAAACATTCATTCGTTCAGTTCATTCATAAATTAAAAGTTCATTTGGGGTATGATTACTTACTTGCCCATTCTTACTTTAAACATCACTTTCTGGCACATGTTGAGTTTGAATCCTAGTCACTGGAAGACACAGGACATACAGCATAGTGGAACAGACTTTTGTTCTCAAAAGGGACACCATGGGAACCTTTTTCAAGGACTTGGAGGAGTCTGAGTTCTTCAGTCTGTACCCCAGACATACATAATTGCTAACAGTCCCCTCTATCCTAGTCAGTGCTCTAACTTTTACAAAAAGGACCAGTGGTATTGTTAATCCAACTGGATTTGTCAGTTCAATAACCTATAAAGTAAACTCATAAACATGTGGGCCACAGATAAAACACAGAGTGTATTCAAAAGGGTAAATTGGATTTATTCAAGATTATATTTAAAATTTTTCTTAGTGGGACCCTGTCTCAAGATAAAAAAAAAAAAATTAAAGTGTAGGGAGGTGCTGGTAGATAAAATGTAGGGAGGTACTGCCTAGATTGCATAAGGCCCTGGCAAGACTCTGGATTTAATCCGCTAGTACTGAAAAAAAATCTCAGAGATAGTGGCTGAGGATGTAGATCACTGGTAGAGTATATGCTTAGCATGCATCAGACCTTAGTTTTGATTCCAAACTAATAATAATAATAATAATAATAATAATAATAATAATAAAAAATGCCTTGGCTCCAGCATTCTGGCATCTGGGCTTTTTATTTTTGTGCTTTATGTTATCCATTGTAGTCTCTCATTTTATACTAATTATTCCACCAAGACAGTTATCCCAGTCTCTCAGTGTCTTATCTCCAATCTACATGTTTCTTTGTGAAAACATTATGGTATGGAGATTTCCGAGAAGAATATACAAACAGAGATCACTGTATAGTGAACCCCTATGTATCTATCAACCAGATGCAATAATGACCACTTCATGGCCGGTGTTGCTTCATCTGTATCCACACCTACTTTTCAACCCCAGGTGAATGATTTTGAAGCAAATCCCAGATATAATATCACAGCTATAAATTCCCACTCCAAATGGTAGAGCATAGACTCCTTTCCTTTCCTTGTCCTTGGACATGAATAGCAATTCCAAATACTTCACACTTCCTCTGAAGGTCTGTACTATATCAAGAAGCTTAGCTGGGTACCTTGGCCCATGCCTGCAATTCCAGTACTGGGGAAACTGAGGCAGGAGAATCTTAAGGTCAAGGCAGGCCTAAACTACATAGTGAGACTCTGTCTCAAAAAATAACTACATAAATAATGTCATGCATAATATACATATATGTCACAATAATGTGATTTGTCATATTTGTCAGCTTCTCAACTTTCGTGATTGTGATTCACATTAAATACTAAATTTGTAATTACAATTTTATATTTTTCATGGAAACGACTACCAAAATTATAAAAGCTTTAGCTGCAGGACCCTGCCCTCCCTGCCCACCTGCCCTGAGGAGAAGCTAGAGGGCCAAGGAAAAGGAAGCGTGGTTTTTGTTGTTTTTTGGTACTAGAGCATTGAACCCAGGGCCTCACACATGCTTTGCAAGCCCTCTTGCTAAGTTACTCAGGCTGCCTCAAACTTGATATCCTCTTGCCTCTGCCTCCCTAGTTGCAGGCTGCTTTAAACACAGCTTCAATTTGCCCTAAGAGGCGGTTCCCTCCCATTTCTCCGGACGTTACTCACCCGCCTGCCCGCGTGGCCTAGTGTTGCGCACCTGCCGGGCGCATGGAGACGCAGTAGGAAAGCAGAGCTGGGGTGCAGGTGAGACGGTGACCACCCCGGAGGACCGCGGCTGAGGTGTGGCCCGGGTGGCTTTCGAGCCTTGGACGCCTAGAGCCGGAGGCCTCTCTAGGCTGAGGGTGTCGACCCTGCCCGGCCCGCCCAGGGCGAGGCTGCCCGTGGGAGCCACCTGCTCCAGGACAGCACCTGGCGTTTTGTGGGTTTGACTTACCGACCCTCGGAAGGGACGTCAATGTTGCAAACTGCTTTCGGGCCCAGAAGCCTAACTTTCTCGACGGTGGCTGGCTCAGTTCCCTTAGTTTACTTTTTCTCCCCCAGGGATTCTGCTATCTATGGCTGCCACAGAAACTTTGAACTATTATGAACATTTCAGGCCAGAGAAATTAAAAGACTGGCCAGAGCCGGAGTCTGTTTCTTTAATGGAGGTAACGTAATGTGACTCTTGGAGGCGTTTTGCGGTGGGATGTAACCCCTTGAATTTAGGAATTATTTGGGCTCAATCATGCTTGTGTTCCCAAAACTGGAACAATGCCAGGCTTAGACTTAGTGCCCAAAAGAATTAATTGAGCCTGGTGCCCTGGCGCATGCCTGTAATCCCAGGCAGAGACAGGACGATCACGAATTTGAGGCCAGAGGCCGACCGCACAATTTAACTAGATCTTGTCTCCAAATGCTCTCCCGCACCCAGCACTGGATTACTGAATTCAGGGCCTTGTGCACATTTTCATGCCTTCTACCACAGGAACTGCACCCACAGACTACTTTTAAAAGGGTTTTTGGTGGTTGTGTTTTTTTTTTTTTTTTTTTTAATCTTGAAACAGGAACTCCCTAAATTGCGCAGGCTGCCTGTGGCCAAGAATACAGGCGTGCAAGACTGTAGTTGGCAAAGAAAAAAGGCTCTTTTTTAAAACCAAAAAAAGCGTGTTTAAAAATGTAACACATGGTCATGAGTATAACATTTGTTCATTTGTAAATTTACTAGGGTGACTAAGAAAAAAAAAAAGATTTCCCAAGATACTTGTCAACATGTATGTTTCTACTTCTCCAAATAACTAGAGTGGCTGATTCTACATTTATAGTGTAGTGTTAGGGAAATACTTTTTTTTTTTCTTAAACATACTTTTTCAGTTGCGATTTTAAAATAAATCTGAGGAGGGCTTAAAGTGAGATTCAGTTTTGCATTATAAAGAATTTTACTTTGAAGACCCAATTATCTGTTTGAATATGATTTTAGATTTCATTGAAGATACTAAATTATGGGTAAAAAATGCAACTTTTCTTTTTGAGATTTCTCTTATTTAAGGGTATGGTATGAGAGTTTGGGTTTCCTTGGTTTTGATACACTTAATGTGGCAGAAAAGAACTAACAGCCACAGATTGCATAACAAAATTCTAAGAACCTGAATCGGCTTTCACTAGGGAGAATTCGTTTAGTAATAGTATATTTTCCAGATACTGGATTTCTATTGCCTCTTCATTTGCTTCTCCTTAGTCATAAGAATAGAAGCTGGAGATCAGTTCATAGCTATCCAGCTGGAAAAGTGCTGCATGAGGATTTAGTGCAATGGCTTTCTTCAGACTCAGAATAGAAACAGCAAGTCTGTAGGTGCGAGACAATGTCTGTATGAGATTAGGTGCTACCACTAACTAGCTGTGACAATGGACCAGTTGCACTAAACTGAACTGTCTGTGATTTTGACTTACAAAGAGATCTAGCAGAGCTGGGCATGGTGGCACACGCAACCCGGCAGCTCGGGAGGTGGAGGCAGGAGTATAGCAAGTTTGAGACCAGAGGCAGTCTGCGTAACTTAGCGAGACCCTGTCTCAAAAAGTAAAAAATGGGCTGGAGGTGCAGCTCAGTGGTTGAGCACTTGCAGAGCATGCAGGAACAAGGCCCTGGGTTCAACCCCCAGTACCGCAAAAAAAAAAAAAAAGATATCTAGCAGAGGGCAAGAAACTTTAAGGGCCCTTTAAAATATACCTTCTGAATGAGTGCCTGAAAATAGAATTAATTTTACACAGAATCCTTATAATCAATAAGCTTCTTGGTACTTTAACAAAATTTGATTTAATGATTTGATGTCAGGGATTTGTTTCAAAATAGTCTGGGTAGAGGGCAGAGAAATGAGTAGGGGTTTAGATGAAACGAGATTGACTTTGAGTTGATGCTGTTGGGTCATGGGTTCGTGGAGGACAGTTTCCATAATAAAAAGTTACAAACTATGCTTTGAGATACAGCTACTGGATTTACACTAAACATGTTAGTAAAATATAATGGAATTTATCATTCTGGTTTGTTTCATCAGGACTTACCTCCTAATATTCAATTCAATTTTAGGTGTTAGCTAGAGCAGACATTGATGAAGCTGTGCATTCAATATTGTTTAGAGAAAACTATGTTGTGAAGGTAAGAGCTGGCTACAAACTGTGTTCTGACTGTGTTCTGGGGGAGCAGGAGTGACGCAGCGCAACATGACCCAGAGCTGATGTCATCATGTGTGTTAGCTCCCTGTCGCTGTGACAAACACCAAGATTTATTTTGGCTTACAGTTTCAGGGGTTTCAGTCCATGGTCACTTGGCCCTGCTGCTTTGGGTCTGTGAGGCAGAGCATCATGGTGAGAAATGAGTAGTGGAGCAAAGCTGCCCACCTCATCATGGCAGCCAGGCGGAGACAGGAGCCTGGGTTCCAATATCCCCTTCAAGGGCACGCCCCTAACCACCTAACTTCCTTCCACTGGCCTTCCTTCCTGGAGTTTTCACTACCTCCCAGTAGCTCCATTGGCTGGGGACTAAGCCTTCAACATATGAGCTTTCAGGGGGACATTTAAGAGCCAAATCATAATACCATGTAAGAGAGACTCATTTTGCAGGGACAATGAGGCTCTTTTAGTTTACTTATTTGTATTGCATCAATCTGAGATTGTGCTGCCTCCTTGGAGGATCAGCTAAAAGGTCCCAGATATTTGGTTCTGTCCTTAAGGGATCTGAGAGATTGTTCTAACTGCTCCCTGTCTTTGCCTTGGTACTAAATAGAAATTATTTCCTAACAAACTTGTCTCTTTCTCTTATGTTCCCACACGGCAGTGGGCTATATAAAAGTACCAGAAATGAATTTGTGTTTCAGGGTAATGACCAATCTGTAACTGATAATCACTGTGTAATTAATAAGCTTTAGAAAGGGTTACTTTCAATGAAAGGGATTGAAATTTGGTGCTTTATTCATTAATTTGTGTGCTAACTAAAAAAATCACTAATAGAAACTTCTAAGGCTGGGTGCGGTGGTGCACGCCTGTAATCCCAGCAGCTTGGGAGGCAGAGACAGGAGGACCTCAAGTTCAAGACCAGAGGAAGTCTGTGTAACTTAGCGAGACCCTGTCTCAAAAAGTTAAAAAAAAAAAAAAAAAAGGGCTGGGGGTGCAGCTCAGCGGTCCAGCACTTGCAAAGCATGCAAGCGCGAGGCCCTGGGTTCAACCCCTAGTACCGCAAAAAAATAAATAAATAAATAAAAATAAAATAAAATAAAATAAACTTCTAAAAAAGAAATTTAGTGTTATAATAATAGCACTTTGGCATTTGTATTGTGATTTGCAATTTATAAAGTAAATGTACATATATTCTCATCTGAGCATCAAAAGCAGTAGGTGGGATTAGCCTCCTTTTATAGATCAGAGAGAGGGAGTTGTCAAAGCAAGTTAATGCTCTTTTTTCTCTCCCAGTTTAGTCACAGACTTTCCTAATAATGAAAGCTAGACATGGAATGGGTGACCAAGGATGCTTTGAAATAAAAAAAAAAAGGAAAAATTTGATGAATTAGGAAATGTTTAATCTGCTGCATGAGTTGGCTGCGGTTTAACCTGAAGGCAGGTACTTGGGAACTTTTCATGACTTCCTCGTGCCCTGTACTTTCAGGTTCTCTTTCTGAAGTTTATTTTGTGCTGCAGTAGCTTGTGCTAGGACTTCACAGCTTGAATGTGGCTGACAGCTTAGGAGAAGGAACAGGTGTTTCTCCCATTATTCAAAGGGTAGTAAGTGGAAAAATTCTTAATAATTTGTTTTCTTCATGTCACTCTGTTAGAGATTGGATACATATTTTCAGCATCTGGATGTTTTTAAGGAAAGAAGAAAGGAAATGCTTCATAAGAAATGGGTTGAAAATGTTGCAGAGCCTCTTCAGCAAAGAATTATGGATAAAGTAATTTCATATAGAGGAGCTGAAAAAACAAAACAAAAGAAAATTGAATATTATTTAAAGCACACAGATAAAATGGTACAGAGTTTGTTTGTTTTTTAAATAAAGTATAACATTGGGCTTTTTCTATTCTCTTTCCTATCCCTAATGTTTTCAGTTCATTCTATCATGCTTACATTTGCCTGACGGTATTTACAGCTCCAGGTTTTAGGTTTGCATTCAAGCAGAAAGAAGGGAGCGGGAATGGTGCCAGGGATTTTTTTGTTGTTGTTTTTCTTTTTCCTTTTTCTTTCTTTCTTTTTTTTTTTTTTTTTTTTGAGACAAAGTCTATGCAGCCTGGGCCGGCCTTGACCTTGCGAACCTTCTGCCACTCATGTGTTGGGATTACAGGAGTGTGTGCTACCACTCCTGTCTAATTTTCTTTCTTTCTTTCTTTCTTTCTTTCTTTCTTTCTTTTTTTTTTTTTTTTTTTTTTTTTTTTTTTTTTTTTTTTTTTTTTTTTTTTTTTTTTTTTTTGTGATGTTGGGGATCAAACCTAGAGCTTTTCGCATGCCAGGCAATCACTGTACTACTGAGCTATATCTCCAGCTTTTAGGGACTCCTTGTACCATGTTCCTTTGATCAGGAAGCAAAGAGAATGCCCAGGAGTCCCCGGCCAACTTCATGTTAAGTCTAATCAGATGGCACTGGGTCATATTGCAAGTCCCAGCTCTGAGCAGGGCCAGGGAAGAGATAAGGTGACTTTTTAATATCTGTGGCAGGAAGTTGGAAAGGGCAAATGGGACCACATGGCTGTTGAGTCAGTTAACCATTAGGTATAGGGACTAACAGTTCTGTTCTTCATTTTGACTTTACAAAACAACATTTTGGTATCTTACTTTGAAGATTTTTTGTTTTAACTTTGAGGTCAGGAACCTTTTCAGGAATTTGTTGTTGTTGTGAGGTGCCGTCGAGTCAGTGTCCAACTCATAGCGGCCCTGTGTACAACAGGTGAAACACTATTGTCAGTGCTTCTCTGCTATTCATAGGGTTTTCAATGGCTGATTGTTTTTGGGAGTGGGTTGCCAGGTCCTTCTCCCAAGCCTATAGCATCTGGTGTTCCCAGGCGGTCTCCCATCCAAGTACTAACCAGGCCTGACCCTGCTTAGCTTCTGAGATCTGACGGGATCAGACACCACAGTAGTATGGCTGCAGGCTTTCAGGAATTTAAGCTCACCTAATTACTGTACCACAGGCTGGGATTTAGCTCAGTTGGTAGAGCGCTGCTTTACAGTCTCTGAGGTCCCGAGTTTGATTCCCAGCACTGCAAAAAATGGGAGAAGGACATGGCAACCCACTCCCAAGGCAATCCCGAAACAATCTGCCATTGAAAACCCTATGAGGGTCCCTATGAGTCAGATACGACTCGATGGCACCTAACAACAATTACAGTACCAAATTTAAATCTCTTGGCTTTAATTGCATACTGTAGGATCTTTACTCTTTTTTTTTCCTCCCTAGGTGTTTACTAGAGATATAGAACAGTTTAACTGGAATGTTATTTAAATATATTATGAGCACAATTTATGAATATGCATGTTAAATATGAATTTATAAACACCCTGAGAGGTGGAGTGCAAGATAGAATCTAGGTCTCTGAAATCAAGGTATATAAAGTTTAAGAGCTGCTGAAGAAGTGAAGAAGGGCAAAATAGTCCCTCTGCCTAAGGCTTATAATCAGGAGGGAGAGAAAAGGGAAGAAAGAAAGAAAGAAAGAAAGAAAGAAAGAAAGAGAGAGAGAGAGAGAGAGAGAGAGAAAGAAAGAAAAAGATAGAAAAAGGGAAGGAAGGAAGGGAGGAAAGAAGGACAGAAGACTCCACTTTTAATGTCCTCTGTATATCCCCACCCCTGGACACAAACTCCCTGTGTCCCCGTGCCTGCATGCTTTCACAGTGCTTGAAAGGCTGAAAGTAGCATCCTGGGAGGCCGCCTTCTTTCCTAGGTTGGGTTAGGAGTGCTGTCTTGTGCTCTTAAAGTATCCTGAGCTGGCTCCTCTAGTGCCTAGATTGTCACTGTGTATGATTTGTCTGTTCTAGACTGAAAGACCCTTGAAGACAGGACCCAGCCTGGGTGTGGCATGTAGTGGTCCAGCAAATATTTATTGCCTGATGCAATGATGCAGTAGAACTCCGAATGGAAGCATGTCCCTTCTATGCAGGTGGACTCCCTCTGTCCTCCATGCAACCATTTCCATTCAGTAAAATATCTCCATCTGAGGCAGCTGATATTTGCTCGGTCACTATTGAGGACTGGCATTTTTCCTGGGTCCTGATCCTCCGCAGCTTTGGTGTATGTACAGTAAGGCCATACCTCGGGGCTGGGATTTAGCTCAGTGGGTAGAGGGCTGCGCTGCAGTCTCTGAGGTCCGGAGTTCAATTCCCAGCACCGCAAAAATGGGAGAAGGGCCTGGCAATCCACTCCCAAGGCAATCCCGAAACAATCTGCCATTGAAAACCCCATGAGGGTCGCTATGAGTTGGATACCGACTCTAGGGCACCTAACAACAACAACAACAAGGCCATACCTGAGTGTTAAGGACAGATTTAAACAGCTTAGTACAAACTACACTGGAGGCCTCAGAGAATCTCACTTTTCTTGTAGGCTGCAGCCCCTCCATCATATGAACCTCTGTTTCGAAGACAGCAAGGGATAGATGAAGAGAAGAGAAGTAGTCTTCAACATGGGACAGGTGCTTTGTGATCACGGGCTTCATTTATATAGACTGCTAAGTATCAAATGATTTCCCATCTCAAGAGCATCTGGACTTTAAGAGTCTTGATTTGCCAGGTGTAGTGGTGCATGCCTGTAGTCCCAGTGACTTGGAAGGATCACAAGTTCAAGGCCAGAAGCAGCCTGCGTAATTTAGTGATACCCTGTCTCAAAATAAAATATAAAAAAGTGGGCTGGGGGTGCAGCTCAGTGGAGGAACACTTGCAAAGTATGTGTGAGGCTTTGGGTTTAGCCCTCAAGTACTGCAAAAAAAAAATTGTTGATTTAGATTTTTAATTTTCCTATTAGGAAAACGATATTCCACAGAAAAAGAACTTAAAGAAACAGAGAAGTCCAACTTGCATGCTAAATCTCCTGAGTTCACTTTCACTCTATACAGTGTGATTCCAAAAGAACGGCGTTGGGCCTCTGCAAGATCTATGAGGAGTAAAACTCCGGGTATCTGCAGGTACTGAGTAACCAAATAAGTAAAGCAACAGTTATCTGTTTCATTTTCAGTTCAGGTTATTTCCTAATGTAGACCTTGTAACTAGTGATGTTTTTTCTTTTAGTGATATATGTTGTTGTTGTTGTTAGGTGCCATCGAGTCGGTATCCCACTCATAGCGACCCTCTGTACAACAGGGGAAACACTATTGTCAGTGCTTCTCTGCTGTTTGTAGGGTTTTCAATGGCAGATTGATTTTTGGGAGGGGGTTGCCAAGTCCTCCCAAGCCTACAGCTTCTGGTGTTCCCAGGCGGTCTCCCATCCAGGTACTAACCAAGCCCGACCCTGCTTAGCTTCCGAGATCTGATGGGATCGGATGCCACAGGGCTACGGCTGCAGGCTTTAGTGATATATAGTTTTGTTATTATTACTATCATCACCTTTGTATTATGTAATATCTGTAGAGAACAGCATGAAACACCAACAGCTTAACATATCCCTAAGTCAGTCCTGTGAAATCACCACCCAGGTCAAGAAATCGAACATGTCTACCCCTGTGAACAGTCTCCTCCTTGCCCAGAGCTAATAACTGCCTTATCTTCCCTATAAACTACTTTTGTATCCTTAAACAATATTGTTTATCTTGCCTATTTTTGAATTTTATATAAATGGGAACTTGAAGCATTTACTCTTTTGTGATTGACTTTTTTTTTTTTCCTTCAGTACTGAGGGTGGAGCATAGGGCCCCATGTGTGTTAGGAAGGCACTGTGTCCACCATAGAGCTGCACCCTCAGGGCCCCTTTAAATTTTTTTTTAAGTTTTGAGACAGAGTCTTACTAAGTTGTACAGGCTGCCTCTGTTCTCGAACTTTCAATCCTCCTGCCTCCTGAGTCACTGGGGTTATAGGTGTACACCATGGTGCCCTGCTTGTGACCTCCTTTTTTTTTTTTTTTTTTTCGGTACTGGGGGTTGAACCCAGGGCCTCGCGCCTGCATGCTCTGCAAGTGCTGGACCACTGAGCTGCACCTCAGCCCATTTTTTTTACTTCTTGAGACAGGGTCTCGCTAAATTACGCAGACTGCTTCTGGTCTCGAAATTGTGATCCTCCCGCCTCCGCTTCCCCAGCCGCTGGGATTACAGGCGTGTGCCACCACGCCCAGCCTGTGACTGACTTTTGAAAAAGTATCTTAAGATATAATTTATATGCCATGAAATTCCTCTGTGGTGTGTAGATATATACACACTTCAATGTGTGACTGATGTATTTTCCTCACTATCATATTTTTTAAGATTTACCCATGTTGTTGCATATCGCTCTCGGGTACTAATTTCTGTTTTGTGTGTAGTATTTTGTATGGCTTTACTATGTGACCATTTGACTATTCCACTATTGGAGGACATTTAGTTTTTCCATGCTTTGACTATTGTGAGCAGTCTAATGCAGATATTTTGATTCCCATAAGCCATATTTCTCAGTGTATATTTTAGAATGGTGTTCGCTGGGTCATTGTTGTTGTTAGGTGCCATCAAGTTAGTGTCTGACTTATAGTGACCCTATGTACAACAGATGAAACACTATTGTCAGTGCTTCTGTGCTATTCATAGGGTTTTCAATGGCTGGTTGTCTTTTGGGAGTGGGTTGCTGGGTCCTTCTCCCAAGCTTACAGCACTTGGTGTTCCCAGGTGGTCTCCCATCCAAGTACTAACCAGGCCTGACACTGCTCAGTTTCCGAGATCTGACGGGATCCAATGCCACAGTGGTATTGGCTCGCTGGGTCATGGGATAGTGTTAAAGTGTTTTCCAAAGAGGCTGTTTCAGCTTATGCTCTTGTCATCATGGATGAGAAATACTGTTCGCATTCATCACATTCTCCTTGACCCTGAGTATTGTTAGACCATCTAATTCGAGTAAATGATGGCTGTTTCTTTTTTTTGTTTTTTTTTTTATGCTTTTTGCTTTTTTAAACTGTGGGCTATTTGTTCTATGGAATTTCCTTCATTCTGGATTTTGCCAATTGCACCCCTGTGGTATCATTTATCATGTCCCCTTGTCCTCCCTTTTTTATAGTGCAACAATTGTTGTTGTTAGGTGCCGTTGAGTCATGTCTGACTCAACCCTAATAGGGTTTTCAATGGCTGATTGTTTCGGGGTTGCCTTGGGAGTGGATTGCCAGGTCCTTCTCCCATTTTTGTGGTGCTGGGAATCAAACCTGTGACCTCAGAGATTGCAGAGCGGTGCTCTACCAATTGAGCTAAATCCTAGCCCAGTGCAACAATTATTATTTAAAAATATTTTTTGTTAGTAATTCTTTATAGTTAGAGTACCAATTAATGGGTTTCATTATGGCATTTCCATACATACACATTATTGTACACTGTTCCTATTCACCTCCCCCATTGCCCTCTCATATTATTCAGGGTTCTCTAGAGGAACAAAACAAACAGAAAAAAATATATACATAGTGTGTGAGGGCATTTATTAGATTAGCTTACACAGGAGGAATATAGTTCCACAGCTGTGCTTCTAGAGAGACTGGAGCCACTCAGTCCAACATCTGGAAACCTGAAGAGTCTCAAATGCTGAAGTCTGGAGGCACCCTGGAAAGTCTGATGTTGAATCCACCTAAAAGCTGAGGAAATTGTCAGTTGTCTGCAGGAAGTGACAATTTGAGAGAGAACGTGATTCTCTGCTTTTCTGCTCCAGAAGAATTTTTAAGCCTGTCCCATGCATACACTGGCTTCCTTTCTCCTCCTTCCTTCCGCCTTACAGAGCCCCGCACCAGATTACCTTCAGGGCAGGTCTCTTTCTCAGTCAGGCCTGGACCTGTCAGTCGTCTCTGGAAATGCCCTCATGGTCAAGTACAGAGAGGTGCTTCATTCACCTGAGGAGTCTCTTAATCTAATCAAGTTGACATGGAAGGCTAACCATCACACTTCTTATGATCCTCTTCTCCCCTCATCCCTTTCCTCCCTACCAATGGTCCCCCTTCTGCTTGCATGTCTTCTTTGTGTGTGTGTGTGTGTGTGTGTGTGTGTGTGTGTGTGTATAAATATATATGTGTGTAAATATCATATATGTGTCCAGATTTGCCCTTGAGATCAAAACATGTGATATTTCTCTTACTTTCCCTATTACTTCTTCTTATTGCCCCCTCATCTTTAATCCCTTTTCTCTCCCTACTTTCTCTCCAAACTTTCATGACACTATATTAAAATATTGAATATACGTTGAAATATAGTACCCACGTATGAAAGAAAACATGCAATGTTTGTCTTTCTGAGTCTGGCTTATTTCGCTTAAAATGATGATCTCTAGTTCCATTCATTTTCCTGCAAAGGCCATAATTTTGTCCTTCTTTGTGGCTGAATAAAACTCCATGGTGTTTATATACTATGTTTTCTTTATCCATTCATCTGATGATGGAGACCTAGGTGGATTCTATATCTTTTTGTGTGTGTGTGTGTGTGGTACTGGGGGCTGAACCCAGGGCCTTGCACCTGCATGCTTTGCAAGTACTGGACCACTGAGCTGCACCCGCAGCCCTTTTTTTTTTTTTTTTTTTTTTTTTTTTTTTTACTTTTTGAGACAGAGTCTTGCTAAGTTACTCAGACTCTGGTCTCCAACTTGCAATCCTCCCACCTCTGCCTCCCGAGCCACTGGGATTATAGGCGTGCGCCACCGCGCCCACCTTGATTCTATATCTTGACTATTGTGAATAGTGCAGCAATAAACATGGATGAGCAGGTTGATCTCTGTGGCATATTGCCTTATGTTCCTTTGGATAGATATGCAGGAGCAGTACAGCTGGGTCATATGGTAGTTCTATTTTTAGTTTTTTGAGGAATCTCCTTGCTGATATCCATAGCAGCTGTACTGACTTACATTCCCACAGTGTACAAGGATTCATTTCTTCTGGCATCCTCACCAGCAGTTATTGTTGTTGTTTGTTTTGTGGATGGTAGTCATGCTGACTGGAGCGATAAGGTATCTCAGTGTAGGTTTTTTTTTTTTTTTTCAGTATTGGTGTTGGCCCCAGGGTCTCGCGCTTGCATGCTCTGCAAGTGCTGGACCACTGAGCTGCACCCCAGCCCATATTTTTACTTTTTGAGACAGGGTCTCGCTAAGTTACACAGACTGCCTCTGGTCTCGAACTTGCGATCCTCCTGCCTCCACCTCCTGAGCCGCTGGGATTACAGGCATGCGCCACCGTGCCCTGCCTCAGTGTAGTTTTGATTTGGATTTCCCTGATGGATAAGGGTGTTGAAATTTTTAAATATATTTATTGGCCATTTTTTATTTCTTTTTTTGGGGAACTCTGTTCAATTCATTTGCCCATTTTGGATTGTATAATTTACTTTTTTGGTGTTTAATTTTTTTAACTCTTTATATATTCTAGATATAAATCCTTGAAATTTGGCTGCCAAAGATTTTCTCCTACTCTGAAGTCTATCTGTTCACTTTGATAATTGTCTCCTTTGCTGTGCAGAAGCTTTTTAATTTCATGCAATCTCATTTGTCAATTCTTGCTGTTGTTTCCTGGGTTATTTGGGTCCTTGTCAGAAAGTCCTTGCCTGTGCCTATATTTTGAAGTGTTTTCCCTTAGCACTTTCAAAGTTTCAGGTCTTACATTAAGGTTTTTGATCCATTTTGTACTGATTTTTGTACAGGGTGAGAGAGAGAGGGATATAGTTTCATTTTTCTACATGAGAATATCCAGTTCTTCCAGCACCATTTGTTGAAGAGGCTGTCTTTTCTCCAATTTATGTTTTTGGTACCTTTGTCAAATGTCAGTTGGCTGTAGCTGTATGGGTTTATTTCTGGATCCTCTATGCTATGTATTGGTCTGTGTCGGTTTTTGTGCCAGTACTGTGTTGTTTTTGTTACTATGGCTTTGTAGTGTAATTTGAAATCAGGTATTGTGATACCTCCTGTATTGCTGTTTCTGTTAAGTATTCATGGGATGTCTTTCCATCTTCTAGTTTCTTCTTCAGTTTTTTTCTTCAGTGTTCTAATGCTTTCATTGTATAGGTCTTTCACATACTTGGTTAGGTTTATTCATGGGTATTTTATTTTTTGAAGCTATTGTGAATGGGATTGTTTTCCTAACTTTTTTCTCAACCTGGTTGTTATTGGTATATGGAAAAGCCACTGATTTTTGTGTGTTGATTTTGTGGCCTGCTACTCTACTAAAAGTGTTTATCACTCCAAGTTTTTTCTAGTGGAGTTGTTAGAATCATTTAAGTATAGGATCATATCATCTGCAAGTAAGGAGTCTTTTCTTGCTTCCTTTTGGTTAGTTTGGCTACAGGTTTTTCAACCTTATTTATCTTTTCAAAGAACCAACTCTTTATTTACTCAATTCTTTGCATTGTTATTTTAGTCTCCATTTCATTAATTTGTGCTCTGACTTTTATTATTTCTTTCTGTCTACTGATTTTGGGTTTTACTTGTTTTTTTAAGTCCTTGAGGTGCATCATTAAGTTATTTCTTTGAGTGCTGTCTGATTTTTTAATGCTGGCACTCATAGCTATAAATTTCCCTCTTAGCACTGTCTTTGCTCTATTCCAAAGGTTCTGGTAAGTTGTATTTTCATTTTCGTTTGATTCTAGGAATTTTTAAAATTCCCTGCCTGATTTCTTCAAGGACCCACTGGTCATTTAAGAGGATATTATTCAATCTCCATGTATTTGAATAATTTCTGTAGTTTCTCTTGCTATGGATTTTTAGATTTGTTCTATTACGGTCAGATGAGGTACAAGAAATTAGTTTTTCTGTATTTGTTAAGATTTGATTCATGGCCTAAAATGTGATCTATTTTAGAGAAAGTTTCATGGGTTGCTGAGAACAATGTGTATTCTATAGCTTTTGGATGGAATATTCTGCTGTTGTTGTTGTTGGGTGCTGTTGGGTCTCAGCGACTCATAGCAACCCTCATGGGGTTTTCAATGGCTGATTGTATCTGGATTGCCTTGGGAGTGGATTGCCATGTCCTTCTCCCATAGAACTATTCTATTAGTAGATGTCTATTAAGTCCATTTGATCTATTGTGGTGTTATCCTGGAAGTTTCTTTGTTGTTTTTTTGTCTGGATATTCTGTCGGTGAGAGTGAGGTATTAAAGTCACCCACTCTTATTGTATCTGGATCTATCTGTCCTTTAAGTTCTAGTAGAGTTTTTTTTGTTTTTTTTAATGAAATTGAGTACACTGATGTTTGGTGTGTACACATTTATAATTGCTACATCTTCTTGATGGATTGTTCCCTTTAGTAATACGTAATGAACCTCTTTATCTTTTCTGATTAATTTTGACTTGAAGTCTACTTTATATACTCCTTTTTTTTCCTTTGGCTTCCACTTGATTGGTATAAGGGTTTCTATCCTTTCTCTTTCAGTCTGTGTGTGTTATTGCCAGGGAGATGTGTTTCTTGCAGACAAAAAAAAAAAAATTGTTGCTGGGCACAGTGGCGCATGCCTGTAATCCCAGCAGCTGAGGAGGCGGAGGCAGGAGGATCACAACTTCGAGACCAGAAGGATCACAACTTCGAGACCAGAGGCAATCTGCATAACTTAGCAAGACCCTGTCTCAAAAAGGTTAAAAAAAAAAAGGCGGGGGGGGAGCTGGGGTGCAGCTCAGTGATCCAGCACTTCCAAAGCATGCAAGCATGAGGCCCTGGGTTCAACCCCCAAGACGGAAAAAAAAATTGTTGGACCTTGTTTTTTAATTCAATCTACTATTCTATGTCTTTTAGTTGGAGATTAACACCATTTATATTTAGAGTTACTATTGAGAGGGGTTTTCTGATTCTTATAATTGTGTTGGGTATTTTCCTGGTTGGCTCACACATTATTTGTTCTTTCTTTTTCCCTTATTCATATTTGGAGTTTGCTGGTTTTTTGAGTTGGATATGATTAATTTTTTTCCTATTTTTCATTAGTTTATTTGTTCCCATGAAATTTATTATTTCTTGTATTCTAGTGATTGAGATTCCCTTTTTTCCTCCTGTGTGTGTAGGAGTTCTTTAATTATCTTCTGCAGTATAGGCATGATGGTCATGGGTTGCTTTACTTTATGCTTGTCTTAGAAGGTATTTATTTCCTTATCAATTTTATATGATAACTTTGCTGGGTATAATAATCTTGGTTGGCAGTTATTTACTTTCAGGCTTTGAAATGTATCATTCCATGCTTTCCTGGGTTTTAGTATTGTGTTGAGAAGGCTGATCTTATTCTGATGTGTTTGCCTTTGTAAGGAGTTGATATTTTTCTCTTGCATCTTGTAATATTGTTTCTTTGTTCTATGGTCTTGGCATTTTCACCAAAATGTGTTATGAAGTGATTCTTTTCTGGTTACATCTATTTGGTGTTCTAAATGCCTCTTGTGGTTGGATGTCCATTTCTTTCACCAGATTTGGGAAATTTTGGGAATAATTTCATTGGATAGGGATTTTATGCCTTTAGTTTTTTTATCTTGTTGTTAAGTGCTGTGGAGTTGGGTCCAACTCATAGCGACCCTATGAACAACAGATGAAACACTACCCAACACTGTGCCCTGCCTGGCACTATTGTCAGTGCTTCTCTGCTATTCATAGGTTCTCAATGGCTCATTTTTTTTGGGGGTGGGGGTTAGGCTGCCAGGTCCTTCTCCCAAGCCTACAACACCCAGTATTCCCTGGGAGTCTCCCATCCAAGTATTAACCAGGCCTGACCCTGCTTAGCTTCCAAGATATGACAAGATCAGATGTCATACTGCAGGCAGATTTTTATCTTAGTTCCTTTCTTCTACACCTTGGATTGTTAGATCTGGTGTTTTGATCATGTCCCAGAGTTCTTGGAAATTCTGGTCATATTCTTTTATTATTTTTTTTCTTTATTGATATCTGAGTGTAGTGTTTCCTCAACTTTGTCTTCTATCCCCGATCTGCTTGATCTAGTCTTCTCATGATGCTTCCCATTGTTATTTTTATTTGATTTATTGGGTTCTTCATTTTCAACATTTGTTTTTGTTTTGTTTTGTTTTTTCCAAATCTCAATTTCCTTGCTGAATTCCTCATCCATTTTGCTAACTTTGTCACCACATTGGTGACTTTTTTTTTCCAGTACTGGTGGGATGAACCAGTGGCACATACTTTGCCACCACTTTGCCACTGAGCTGAACCTCAGTCCCTTTTTAATGTTTTTTAAAATTGAGACAGGGTCTTGCTAAGTTATGCAGGCTGCCTCTGGCCTTGAACCTGCAATCCTCCTGTCTTTGCCTCCTGAGTTGCTGGGATTACAGGCATGCATCACCACACCTGGCTCATATTGATCTAGGTCCTGAACTGATTTCCTTACTTCATTCATCTGTTTATTTGTATCATCTTTGAAGTCACTGATCATTTTTACAAGACTAATGAATTTTTTGTCTGACATCTTAACCAAATCAGTACCTGTAAATTTAGTAATTGAACAGTTATGGTCTTTTGGGGCAGACATGTTGCCTTGTTTTTTCGCATTTCTTGTGATTCTGTTTTAGGCATCTGCGGTCTGCATCATGAGCCCCTACCAGAGATTTTGGTCATTTTTGATGAGGCCTCTGGCCTCAAACTTGTGATCCTCCAAGTCAGGATTTAAAGAGATGTCCTCAGAAAAAGTGGCCTTCAGCTGCTAATACCATTCACAGCCGCCTAAAGGTTGTGCCAGCAGGGCTGGGTGGGGCAGACAGACTGGCAGCTGTATCGGTCAGCATGTTAACACAGTGCAATACTGGGGGCAATTAACTTACAAAGAGAAAAGGTTTGTTGAGCTCCCTATTTTGAAGGTTCAAGTCCATGATCAGGTGGCCTCAATTGCTTTGGGACACTGGGAGGGCAGCATGTCATGGCAGGAGCGCGTGTCAAGACAAACCACTCACATCACAAAGAAGGAAGCTAAGAGAGAAAGGAAGGAAGAGACCAGGGTCCCACAGTCCCTTTTAAGGGCATGCTCCCTGTGACCTAAGGACATTGCACTCTAGGTCTCATCAATTAAAGATCCACCACACCTCCAATGGGCTGGGATTTAGCTCAGTTGGTAGAGCACTACTCTGCAGTCTCTGAGGTCCCGAGTTTGAGTCCCAGCACCACAAAATGAGAGAAGGACGTGGCAACCCACTCCCAAGGCAATCCCAAAACAGTTAGCCTTTGAAAACCCTATGAGGGTCGCTATGAGTCGGATACTGACTCCACGGCACCTAACAACAACAACAACACCTCCAATACCACCACGCTGGGGACCAGCCCTTTATCTATGGGCCTAAAGGGAACCTTAGGGGCTGGGATTTAGCTCAGTTGGTAGGGTGCTGCTCTGCAGTCTCTGAGGTCCCAGGTTTGATTCCCAGCACTGCAAAAATGGGAGAAGGACATGGCAATATCCACTTGTGAGGCAATCCCAAGACAATCAGCCATTGAAAACCCTATGAGGGTTGCTACAAGTCCGAAGCGACTCAATGGCACCTAACAACAAAGGGAACCTTATCTAAACCATAACAAAGCAACAACCACCACTGGTGTCTGGTCTTCCTTTTCGCAAAATGAGCAGCAAGTCCATTAGATTAATTTTTAGAACGGTACATTAAGCCGGGCACAGTGGTGCACGCCTATAATCCCAGCAGTTTGGGAGGCGGAGACAGGAGGATTGCAAGTTCAAGACCAGAGGCAGTCTGTGTAATTTAGACCCTGTCTCAAAAAAAAGTAAAACAATGGGCTGGGGGTACAGCTGAGTGGTCCAGCACTTGCAGAGCATGCAAGCCCGAGGCCCTGGGTTCAACCTCCAGTACCGTAAAAAAAAAAAAAAAAAACAAACAGATATGTCAGTATGTGTTGAGTCGAGGTAATTTTGTCTTTCTCACAGGCCTGAAAAGCTCATCTGTATGAGAAAGCAGCATCTGCCTAGTGACAGGGAGAAGGCGACCGATCTCAGTCAAATTGCTTTCGAAAGGCAGTTCCATTTCTCGAGGCTCAGCCAGGAGAACAAAGAGGCTGAAAAGAAGGGTCTGGTGAGCTGGGGAGCTGGGCCTCCTAGACCATAAGCATTAACTCCAAAGTGGAGGCCCTGGCAAAGCCTGCCCTCCCTCGCAGAGGGGCCTCGGGGGCAGAGGAGGCAGTAATCACAGACGGGAGTGAAAAGGAGGCAGAAGGAACTGCCAGATTGCCTGGGAAAGCCTTGGGTAAAGAAAGGCAGAAATGTAGCATGCGGGACCCTGAACCCCAGTTTCAAGTGCAGACCTGCCCTTGTAAGGTGTGGACAAAGGACCCTGGCCAGAGAGGATTTTCCTTCTAAGATTTCAGGTCTTTCCTGAGCCTTTGCCCTTCTGCCAGTTTTCCACCATGTGCTACTTACTACATCAAAATCTGCCCCCAGATTTTGTTCTTAGCTGAGTGTGGTAGTGCACGTCTGTAACGCCAGCACTGGGGAGGCAGAGGCCAGACTGGGACTACTGAGAGAGACTGTCTCAAAACACCACCACCACCACCACCAATAGCTCAGTTACAATAGGTGTGACATTTTAAAAAGTGAAATTTATACAAAAAGGGAGGATGCAAGCTGCGCGCAGTGGCTCACACCTGTAATCCCAGCAACTCAGGAGGCAGAGGCAGGAGGATCACAGGTTTGAGGCCAGAGGCTAGCTGCATAATGTAGTGAGAGCCTGTCTCAAGATAAAAAATAAAAATATGGGCTAGGGGTGCAGCTCGGTGGTAGAGCGCTTGCAAAGCATGCATGCGGCCCTGGGTTCAACCCCCAAGCACTGCGGGGGTGGGGTGGGGGGAAGAAGGGTGCAAAATGAGATTTAGATATTTTAAAAGCATTTTATGTGCTGGAATTTTGCCAGCAAAAATTTCTCACCCAGCACTCATGATTGTGTGGGCCCAACTGACAGCTCCTGCTCTATTTTCTTTCCTCTTCCTCCACCCTGAAGTCTCAGGCTCGGGACCCCTGGGAAGGTTTCAGTGCTAGCAGGCACAAAGTGCATTTGTCGCCTCTCCAGCTGCTCCGCCCTGCCCCACACCTCTGCCATACACAGAGGGCCCTCATCCCCCTCTTCACCTTGGATGTATTGCCACCCAATCCCTCCTCAGTCCCACTATTCTCCTCAGTCTGTTGGGAGAACAGTGAATTCTCTTTAGGTGTTAGGGGTCACATTCTTTTCCCTAGCAGTTTTTTCTGAGCAGGATTGTGTGTGTGACGGCATTGGGAGCTAGCTGCCTTTTCAGACTTTTTTTGTGTGTGTATGATATTCAAGGTGTACAACAAAATGATTTTGTAGTTGTAGTTGTTTTTGTGGTACTCAGGGACTGAATACAGGGTGCTACCCCACTGAGCTGTCCCCCTAGTTCCTCCGGCCGTCCTTTTTCCTTCTTTCCTTCCCTTTTCTTCCTTTCTCTCTCTTCTTTCTTTCTTTTTTCTTTCTTTTCTTTTCTTTTTCTTTATTTTCTTTATTTTTCTTTTTCTCTTTTTCTTTCTTTCCTCTCTTTTCTTTCTTCTTTCTTTTTTCTTCCTTCTTCATTGCTGTGCAGAGGCTTTTTAGTTTGCTGTAGCCTTACTTGTTTATTTCAGATCTTAATGTGACTGTCATAGTGGGGAAGGTTCCTCACTGTTACTGTAGACATTTACTTTTTGTTCATGTGCCACTACTGGGTGGGTCAGCAGGTCAGGAGGCTGTCTGTCCCCCTTCAGGACCCTATCTGACAGGCCTTGCTATCTTCAGCACCCGGCTTCCAAGGAACTCCTCTCTGTCCAGTGAGGAAGGGAACTGGTGTGGGGTGAGCTCTGCCCTGGTATGTGTGGGCTGGGATTGGAGGAGGCATGTGTCTCCTCCTTTGATATTCTGTGGACAAGGGCCCAGTAAATGGCTGTCCCTAACTGTAGAGTACAAGGGTACTGGGAAAAGTAGTCCCTGGCTGGACTGAACACAGTGGTTTTTTGTTAGGTGCCGTTGAGTTGGGTCTGACTCATAGGGACCCTGTGTACAACAGAACAAAATACTACCTGATGCTGTGCCATGGCCAGCACTATTGTCAGTGCTTCTCTGCTATTCATAAGGTTTGTGATGGCTGTTTCAGAAGGCTGCCAAGTCCTTCTCCGAGGCTACAGCACCTGGTATTCCCAGGCGGTCTCCCATCCAAAGACTAACCAGGCTGACCCTGCTTCGCTTCTGAGATCAGATGAGATCAGACACCAGGGTGATACCGGTGTAGACAGTGGAGGGCGCACCTTGTGGACAGGTAGATGGAGTCTAAGATGTGGAAAGCCTCAGGTGAGAGCTGCAGAAAGTAGACGGAGCAAAAGAGGACGTGAGACAAGAGGGTTGCAGGAAACGTATCTGGGAGGGGTGTCCCAGCTTGGGTAGGAGGGGCAGAAGGGTCCATAGGGGGTTCCTGCTGGCTCCTGTGAGCATCCTTGCCTGGCACCACCTGCAGCCATTCTCTTTTGTTAATAGGTTTTAGGGGCCTCTCGGCAGAGACCCCGCTCCTGGGCAGCTGGGGATTTCCGACAGCCCTGGGGGCCACAGCCTGTGGGAAGAAGAGCGATGACCGCAGAGGTCCTGGGGAAGCACCTGGCCTCCCTGCAGGGGGGCCGTCGCTGGTAATAAAGCTCTGCTGGCTTCAGATGCGGTGTGTGTATGACACTTAAAATATAAAGAACGTGTTTATTTCTCTCCCTAGGTGGAAAGAAATTGCAAGAAATATCCAAATAATTGCAGGCACTGTTTACTGAGCTCTGGCTGTGAACCAGGAACTGTGCAAGGTGTTTGGTATTCATTGAAATTCTTATTTATTTCTTTTGCCTGGAACTCGCTGTGTAGACTAGGCTGGCCTCGAGCTCGCATTGATCTTCCTGCCTCGGCCTCCCAAGTGCTGGGATTACAGGTGTGCGCCACCACACCCAGCTTCACTGGAACATTTTAACAGCAAGACTGCGTTATTATCTCCCAGCACTTGGTCCTGACGGGGGCTGAGTGACCAGCCTAAGGCCAGTCCCTAGCTAGTGATGCCAGTGTTCTGTTCCAGTCCAGTCCTGGCCATTCCCCCAGGGCACCCTTCCTCACTGACATCAGAGTTAGTAACAGTAGTCAGGCTGCTAAGAAACCCTGTCCCTTTTAGGAAGGTGGAGTCCTCCCCTCCTCTGCCACAGCATTGTGCCCCCAGGAGCACAAGGCAATTTGCTGGGGATTCCTCATCCAGGGGGACTTCCAGGTTGTGAGAGGCCCTTCTGCTCCTCAGTGGATGTGTGGCATCTCGGGGCACCCTCCCCTCCCCATGGCCTTGAGCAAATTGGGCTCACCTTTCACGGGGGAGGGAACTTGACTTTCCCACAGTCAGATCTGGGTCCCTAAGGCAGAGGGCAACTGGAGTTGCAGGGCGTCCTGACATGAAGTATCCTCTGTAGTCATTGGAATTGTGACTCAGATCCTGCAGGCTCCTGTGTCTTCAATCTGACCGATTCAATCTGACTGGTGTAGAACTGGAGGCAGGTACCAGCCACATTCATTCTAGTGAGAAAAGTTCCCACAGTCCCCGGGAAGAGGATTGTTCTGCAGCTGTGGTCACAAGTAACCCCAGAGCTGTTTTTAATCTCCCAGATCATCAGAGATAGTGTCACACTCTAAATGTCAGCTGGTCAGAGGTGACTCACCCTTATGTCAGCCCCTGCTTGCTGCCAGAACCAACAAAACATGTTTCTTAAAACCCAAGAGATGGACAGCAGTTTGCTCTGCTTAGCTAGGCTGTGCCCGACGTGCTACACGTTCCTGTATGTGAGCAGACTTCTGGCTGCTTTGGCTTCATATACCGAGTCATGTCTCTTTTTTCTTTTATGTCTGTGTTTTAACCAATCAGTGGCCAGGATCAATACCTGGAATGAATAAGTGATGGATTTTAAAATTTGAATATACTGAATTATGTTTTCCAGCCCTTCTTTGCCCAGTGATTATGTTTAAACAGACATGAGGGCTATGGTAAAGGCCCAAGCTCTTGGGATGTTTGAATCCTGCCTGGAGAAAGAAGACCTGTATCTTTAGAAATCAGGGGTCCTGCGCATGGTGGCTCATGCCCATAATCCTAGTACTTGAGTACATGGGAAAATAGGGGAACCTAATTCAAATATGCATATGAGTTTTACTACATATTAGTCAAAAGGTTCCATAAACCTTGTAAGTTGATAAAAGTGTAACCAAAAGTTATGTAATAGTTGCGTAATGGAAAAAGCAAATGCTGTATTAGCCTGTACCCCACCAACACTTACCAATAAAAGGGGGAAAAAAAATCCTAGCACTTAGGAGGCTGAAGCAGGAGGATCAAGAATTCAAGGCTAGCCTGGGCTACAGAGCAAGACCCTATCCTTCAAAGGACACATCTTTTCTTTTCCTTTTTTTTTTTTTTTTGTGGTACTGGGGGTTGATCCCGGGGCCTCACGCCTGCACGCTTTGCAAGTGCTGGACCACTGAGCTGCACCCCCAGCCCTCTTATTTTTTTTCCTTACTTCCTGAGACAGGGTCTCGCTAAGTTACATAGACTTCCTCTGGTCTCGAACTTGCAATCCTCCTGGCTCCGCCTCCCAAGCTGCTGGGATTACAGACGTGTGCCACCACGCCCAGCTAAAGGACACATCTTTTCCAAGTTTTCCAAGTTTTCCTCATTTGTCCAAGGATTTAGTATATAAAATCTTACTTCTATCAATATACAAAACAAATTTCATATTTCAAAATTCAAAAGAGCCAAACAAGAAGCCCAGACAGCTACGGATGTCGCTCTGATGGGACAGGGGACAAGAGGAAAGGTGGGGTTCTGGAGCTGGAGGTTGAAGGACCTGCGGAACATTCTGATCCTTACAGGTTAGTCTTTCCTTGTGAGGTACCCCTGAGGCTTCTACTCTATGGGTGGAGGGGGGCAGAAGGATTCAAAGGGGCCCTGTAGAGCTCCCATAGAGATCACCCATCCTGGCCAGCAACAAGCCCACGCCCCAGAACCCTGACATGGATGCACCAAAGGCTCAGAGCAAGCAAATGGCAGAATCGAGCTGAGGCCCTGAGTCTCCTGTCCTCATCCCCAGCCCAGCCTTGGTTTTCCCCCTGGACCAGAAAGGAAAGCAACCTCTGAAAGTACTTTCTAAGAATCTTTCATGTACAAAGTCAATCAGACAAGCTTTCACAGAAGTTATGTTCATAAACTTACATTTTTATTCTCCTTCTGTACATATTGGCAATGATAAAGCTTAAAGATGCATGTCCTATGAAATATGCAAAAACAAAGCATTTACATAAATAATTTATACTTCAGAAAATTAAAGTTGAAAAATATTATCCACATTATTAGAGTTCACAGTATTTAAAATACATTGAGCTTTCCCCCTTATCTCTCAAACTATATTGTCTTAGCAGAGAATGATAGACTCTAATCAGGAATTAAAGGTCAAGTTTCTTTTTTATTCAGTGCACAAGTAGATGCTACTTCAGATTCAGGCTGCACAAGCATTGAGGGTGCAGCAGTTCATCCCAGCCCTTCACCTCCTGAGTGCTGTGACCCAGCAGAGGTCACATGGTGTGGAACGGTTCCAGCATCACCAAACCACTCCACAGTGGACACATTCACCAAGTGGTAACATCTGGTGGGCTGATGCCTCATTTCCACATAATACTTTTATAGCCCTGAAAATGGAAACCCTGGCATCTCACACAGCTGAACATGTTAACACTAGTACAAGGCACTGTGCTGTGGGGTTTGTTTATAAATATTTATAGGAACGATCATGTTTGCATAGATTGCTAGCGATTTAGTGTGCAATACAATACAGGCCCCAGCGTGCGGGCTTGGTGATGGATGAAGCCGTGGGATGCTGCTCCGCCCCAGGAGAGCTCAGCCTGCCATTCTCTAGCCCCAGCCCTGTGGGCAGACCTCCTGGTGTTGTCCTCCCCAGCCCCCTACAGGAGAGTTTTTTGTTCAAAAAGCTGCAGGTCAAAGCGGACCCAGACCTCCCCGGTGGGGACTTCATGCAGCAGTAGCCGGCGGGTTGTAGGGCCTTTGCTTTCCTGTTCTGTTCGAATTTTTGCCACTGGAACTTCCGTACGACCGAGGAAATCTGGCAAATAAACATCATGTGAGGGTCAAAAGTCTTTGCTATTTATAAAATTGCTCAGAAATGACCCCAGGAGGAATGTCTGAAGTGGAATCTATAAAATTTTCAAATCCAAAGCAACTTCTTTTGGCTTATGGATGTCTGACACTGCCAAAGAACGCATGCGCAATGTCAACAGATTTGTTTAAGAGCAGCGGCCTATTTGGAATTCAAATCTCTTTTTGGAGAATGTTCTACTCATTCACTATGCACAAGGAGCACAGTGTTTACCTTGTATGTGTAGGCACCAGCTGTGGTCAGAGGCCATCCCTTCCCCAAGGACGGGCACCCACCTGCTGCCAAATGACACACGCCTGTCATCTCTTGTAGGTGTCCCGGGCACCCTAGATCCAGACCCTAGATTCCAGAAACTGGGAACACCTTAGACCTCCTGGCCAAGTTATACTTACCATCTGGAGAAAACTGGTCTCTGTCAAACATAGTGAGACATAGCACATCTTGGTAGAGATCCTTAATGAAGAACTGGCAGTTAAAATTCCACTTGGGATTCAGTGTGTCCTGGAGGGTCCTGGTGGTGTAGCTCTGGGAGCCCATGCTGATTTCGCAGTATGGATTGCTCTTTCCTGCACAAAACAAGCCACAGACCATGCAGCACATACCGTAAAGTGAGTGACTAACAGGGCCATCCATGAGGCTGTTTCTGTAGAGACTGCAGCAGCTGGTGCCACTGCCTGTCAGATCACATCTACCATGGCCTGCATGTTCTCAGTGCTGAAGGTGTCATAACCCTGGGGTGTGACTGGGAGTTCTAGTGCCAACGCCGCTCCCCACAACCTGGCAAGCATCCATGCAATGTGCTTCATGCTTTTGGATGCAGAAGCACTCAGGATGGCAGGCACTGGCGCTTACACGGGAAACAGTGTGATGACACTGGTCTAATAAATAGCTATCACTATTTTAGTGGCACTGGAAACTCTGCCTTTTAGAAAGCATCCACCTGCCAGTGCTCAGAAGAGTGACCAGTAAAGTATGGGGCATTACCACATCTGTTGAATGAATGAAGCATTTACCATTTGGCTTACAGGCTTTTAATTCTGTAGCTTCAACGACATGCACCATTAGACGCCCGATACCGGAAGTCTTTTGAGAGCGGGCTACAAAAGAAGAAAACAGCCACATGAATTTCACAGTGAATTCAACACAGTGATGATGGACCCTCATTGTCCATCTCTCCTGATACCTTTTTTTTTTATGCTAGGAATTAAACCCAAGCTTCATACGTGCTAAGAGCATGCGTCCCCACTGGCCACACTTCCAGCCCTCACAGCTTGTCTTTTTAACCAACCAGAACACTAGCTCCAGCCTCATGTGCCACTGCACTGGATCCAATGGCTTAGCATCCAGCTGCTCTGTATCTTTTCCCAGGCTGCGTCACCTGCTAGGAAAGTCCTGCCCACTATCTCTGCCCATCAGTGTCCTACTCATCCTTCAAGATCCAGGTCAATCTCAGCCACCTCCCAGACTCCTTCCCTCCTCTGCGTATCTTCTGCTCTTGACTTAGGAGCACCCTACAGCTTGCTGAGTCTGAAATTCTGTGTAATGTCTGACTTCTCTGCCACAGAGGAGCCATTGTGGTGCCTGGAATATTCTATTTAACCCTGTATTAATCTCTCAACTGCCTAATAGTAATATTAATAAAACAATAATAAATGATATCTGTTCAGCCCTTACTAGCAAATAACATTGGCTACTTTATGTTAGGCATAAATTATATAATTACTTTATAAGATAGCCCCTCATTTTATAGATGAGAAAAACTAAGGCTTAGGAAGAACCATAATGTGCTCCACTCAGAGCTTTTTTTTTCTTGGTACTGCAGTGTTGAACCCAGGGCTTCAAGTATACTTTACAAGTGCTGTACCACTGAGCTGCACAGCTTGCCCCACTTTTATTTTTTATCTTGAGACAAG
The DNA here is from genome assembly GCA_007922755.1 of Pedetes capensis. Lineage (NCBI taxonomy): Eukaryota > Metazoa > Chordata > Mammalia > Rodentia > Pedetidae > Pedetes > Pedetes capensis. The sequence continues at coordinate 47,523 of VMDO01003105.1, forward strand.
GTCTCGCTAAGTTATGTAGGCTGCCTCTGTCCTCAAACTTGCGATCCTCCTGCCTCTGCCTCCCAAGTTACTGGAATTAGTTTGTGCCACCATGTCTGACTTCAACAGAGAGCTTAAAAAATTTTTTTATTAGCACATATTAATTGTACAAAAAATGGGTTTCATAGACATTTCTATATATGTATATAACATACTTATATTTTGAGACAGGGTCTCACTATGTAGACATGGTTGGCCTCAAACTCTCAAGCCTCCTGCCTCAGCTTACCAAGTGCTGAGATTATAGACTTTGTCACCAAACCGGGGGTTTAGCTCAGTTGGTAGAATACTGCTCTGTGCACTCTGAGGTCCTAGGTTTAATCCCCAGCACCACAAAAACAGGAGAAGGATCTGGTAGCCCACTCCGAAAACAGCCATTGAAAACTCTATGAACAGCAGAGAAGCACTGACATAGTGGCAGTCATGGCACGGTGTTGGGGAGTGTTTTGTTCTGTTGCTATGAGTCAGACCTGATGTGACAGCACTTAACAACAAATCACCACACCTAGCTTCAACTCAGAGTTTTTAAATGGCAGGGTTACAATGTGAGCATCGGATGCCAAAGTCTAAACTACTTAACGAAAATTCCAATTAAATGCAAGTAAGCACTGCACCTTAGCAGGTAGTCTTACTTCAGGTTTTGTTCTATTTAAGGAGGTACTCAAATTGCTTTTAATGTGGAGATGACTGGGTCAGCAAGCTCACACTATCTTGGCGAACGTGAAGTTTAGTTAAGCAGGTTAAAGATTTAAAAACAAATAGAAAAGATGCTTGATGAGCTCTGGCCAGGTATAGGCTTCTCTGTAAGAAATGGCCTACCCCCAGCTGTCCCCACACTTGGCCCCAAAACATGCCCTAGGTTCCCCTGAAGGCAGTCCTGGCTTCACTCATCTCTGCAGGCCAGGTTACCCAAAGCACAGAGCTTGGCACACAGGAAATAAATGGCTGAAGAATGGAACACAAGGAGAATGCAGAACAATATGCATAGATACAGATGGTAAGCAAAACTCAGAGAAAAACTTCATATGTTTCACCAATTAAGAGATCATTGTATGCTTTATGAAATGATTTAGTCATTGATTTTTCAATAGCAAGCCATTAAAGGACCATTAAAATAACATACAATCAGCAAGAGCCAATTTACACATACCTTTCAGGAGTAAAGAACAAAATAAGGGAAACCTGAATAAAAAAAAAACATAAGAGCTGCAACTACAGCAGCCAGGAGCCTAAGCAGCAGGACTAGACAGGCAAGGAACTGTGCCAGGTGGGGTCAGGCAGGGCAGAGGTGGATGCAAGGGTGTCTCAGGGCGCAGGCCTCCACTAGGTGAGGAGGCCAGGGGCATGGCTGGGCGTGGCTGGGCATGGCTGGGATGGGACAGTGAAGGTGGGGCTTGGCACAGAGGCTGGAGGAAGAACATGGGGGCCATGACAGTTCTGGTCAGAGGGCCACAGGTGGTGGTAGTGGAAGCTTTACAAAATCCATTGTGGCTACACTGAGCTAGTGGATGATTTATAAACAGAGAGGTCACAGTCAATGCCACCTCGCTGCACACAGGTCATATGCAGGGCTCTGCGGGAGGTACAGCGTTGCCTCCAGGGAGCTTATGATCATGAGGGCGGAAAAGAGGGGCTCAGGACATAAGCAGAAGCAGTAAAGGACTAAAGTCGAGTGAACAACGCAGTCTCAGGCACAGCAGGGCTGCTGGGTAGGCATGTCAGGGAAGGCGTCATGGAGGAGGCGGAGTTCTGTTTGGGTTTTGAAGAATGGAAAGAACTTTGACATGGGCATGGAAGGCCTCATGGTCCTGTGGTGGTTCGTGTGGCAGTGGTAGTGGGAAATGGAGCTGGGCAATAGGTAATGCTGGGGATGGGCCTAAAGTTTGGGGTGAGAAGTTTGTCCTTAATTTGGGAGGCAGTAGATAAGAAACTTAAACAAGGAGAGGTTTAGTGAGAGCTGTGCTGTAAAAAGAATACTCCAGAAATTCAGGCTGGTGTCCCAGGACTACACTGCCACCCACAGAGCTTCTAGGAGGAGCCACTGTGGGAAGGAGGCTGATGGACCCCTGGAAAGGTGACAGACCAGGAGGGGAGCTGTGGAGCGGGTTCCAGGGAGGGGCTGGCTTCAGAGTGGTGGGCTTGGGGACAGCGGCCAGGATCCACTTGTGGAACTGGGGGGAGGTGGGGGAAAGCACTCAGGAAAAGGGGAGGGAGAGCTGGGAAGGCAGGTGGAGAAGGAAGGGAGGTGGGGCCTCAGGACAGGTGAGGAAGGCAGAGCCCAGACCAGGAGAGGAGCCAAGCTGCTGCTCAGGTCACCAGTGTCCCTGAGAAAGCCACTTCCCCAGAGATGGGGTGGCCGGCAGAGTGAGGCCAGTGAGGCTGGAGAAGCAGCCTGAGGCCGGGGGCGGCTCCTGCTGGAAGTCCAGGAGCAGAGGGGGACTCAGCAGAAGAGGAGGGACCCCAGGGTGAGGTCAGTCATGAGCAGAGTGGAGAGAACTAGGATGGAGACTGCTGCAGACAGGAGGCAGGCCCTGCTGCTGGTGCTGGGGCCTCGAGGCCACCCAGTGGGGACTCAGGGAGGTTTGGAACAGTGGCAGCAGGGCCCGGCTGCTGCCGGGGCTCTGCTGTGGGATCTGAGCCCAGCTCACAGACCTCATTGCAGGGGCAGCAGCTTGTGTCGTAGGGCCAGACCTGACCCTGCCCCTGGCCCCTGGCAGCTGGTTCCCACCCTCCAGGGGACCACCGGGTACCTTGGTAAGCCTTCTCTCGTTTCTTCTTCTCCGTGTCGATGTACTGCTCGGAGGCCACCTTGATCTTCTGGACCCAGGCTGTCCTGGAGGAGAAGCAGAACGTGGCCATGGGGACTTCTCGGGCACCTCATGGGCTCAAGTGCAGCCCACGGCTCCGTGCCTTGTCTCTTGCTAATGTCATCTTTAGCAAGTTTCCAGTCACACACCTAATCTTAGTCCAAGCAGAAGACTCAACTGCTAATTGAGGAGAAGCTGAGAATCTCTAAAGACAGCTCTTGACTGCTTACAAAACACCAGAAGCTTGCAAGGTGCTGGGGACCCAGGCTGGAAGACACAGTTAACTACATGGGTGACAACTCAGCACAGGGGGCTGTTGAGGCAGAGAACTGTGTAGAGGAGCAGCAGCGTCCCCAGAGTGCAGGGATGCAGGTGCAGGGAGGGCCTGGGGAATTGCTGCTGAGGGCAGCCTGACAGGATGTTAGTAGGGACCGAGGCGGTGGATCTGTCACTGTGGAAGCTTGTGCGGAGTGGAGTGAGGAGACCAGAAGTGGGAAGCGTGTGAGGTGGCGGCTGCGTGACTCAGCACATCTAAACTAAGGGACGGTGGGACTGGAGTGCAGGGGACATGTTAGGGGAGGTGGAGGACAGAGTTAGAAGGGCCTGAGCAGGGTGGAGATGAGTTTATGGCAGAGGGAGAGGCCGGGCTTTCTCTGAGGGTTCACGGCAGGTCACACGTGGTCAGGACTGACCTCTCGTTAATGTTGTCTGTTCGGAGGGTGTAGACCCGATCAATGTGGGAAATGTGGAAGACGGGCTCATCGCTGGAAGGGTCTGTGGGCAGTTTCACCAACACTTCATTCAGGAAAATGGGCTGAAAGAATTAGGGCCAAAACAGGCTGTGAGATGGGCCAGGACACTCCACCCGCCTCTGTCCAGAGGAAGTTCTGTTTGTTCTGGAAAGCCTTGTGGAGACGTGAACAGGGGTCTGGTGTCTAAGGTCTTTTACCCAGGAAGAAAGAAATGGTTTCTGTCTTGCAAAGGTAAATATCCAGGGTGGATTAGGTGTAACTGAACTGGGACAGGAGCTCCCGGCGACAGTGCTGCTGATGTGACAGGCTCTCCTCTATACACTGACACCTGGCCCTGTGTCAGGCTTGGTTTACAGAAAGCCCTGATGCTGAATGTGGTCAGAGGGGGCCCAGGGGTCACGTGTGACAGGAGGAGGCCACAATCCAAAGCTGGGTCCTGCTGATGCTATTGGTGGGCGAAGGAGGCCTGGTGCACTGGGGTCCGTCCTTTGGGAAATGGCAAAGGAGGCCAAAGCCACCTGAAGCAGGTGAGGAGTCCCCTGAGGACAGGGAAGGCTTGGCTGGACGCGTGGTACTCACCATTTTATACATTTTGAACTGAGCATTGGACTTGGAGCTGAAAAGCTTCTCGGAGCCAGAAGAGACAGCAAACTGCTTGACCATGTAGGTGAGAAGCAAGAAGTCATTGAAGAGGAATCCGTGGAGTTCCTTATTGCTCTTGGTCTTGTATAACTTCCCGCTGTGCAAAAGCTTCCGGGGCCCCAGGCAGTTGGTGAGGGAGTTGAAAATAAGTTGCTTGAAAAGAAAGAAAGAATCATCTTGGAGGTCCCAGACAAACGCTCCCTGTGTCTCTGAGAGGCCAGGGCCCTACGCCAGAGGGTACTGTGGTAGATTTTCTAGGTGGGAATGTGGCTGGAATCATTCGCCTTTACATAAAAGAACTTTAAATTTATTACTTTTCAGAGTTCCAATTGGCCCAGTGAAAATCTATATTTATACCCACAGAATACTGATTCTACTAGTTGAATTCAAAGAACTTAAACTAAAACCCTCAAAGTGTCTTTCTTCACAAGACAGGAAGATGACAACCCGAGGGGTATCTTGTAGGGGCAGGATGGTGAGCCCCTGCGGGCTGAGCTACACAAGGGGAAGGTGTGGAGCTGGTTCCCCACCCAGAACCTGCCTGGTGGCATCCAGCTCACCACCACGGTCTCACCTCCGCGAGCCCTTCACACTGGACGTGCGCCTGGATCCACTCCAGCCGGTCTGAATTCTCCTTCTCTCGAACTCCCTCGTTCACTTGAGAGCACAGCTCCTCTGCCCGCTCCAGGGCCAGCTTCAGGGAGGAGTGGTCGACGTGACTCTGTGGGGTGTTCTCTAGGATCTGGGAGAGAGCGGGCAGCGTGTGGGCCACACTGGATCCTTTGCCTGCCCACCAGCCATTCCCTGACCACTGTCCCTCCAGATGGTGCTGACGTTTATGTGCGTGGGGCTAGGCCAGGCACAGGAAATACCCAAGTGAATGAGAGCACGGTGCCTGCCCCTGAGGAGCTCACAGGCCCACAGGTAACTTGTGGACAAGGGGTGACAGGTACTCTGGATCTGTTGCTCACTGGCTGGGCCCTTGCACTATGTTGTTAAAGGGTGTTTCCCTAGATCCCCCAATAATTTAAGTCATGTAATTTTAGGGTGAGCCTTTTAATATAAACTGGCTGCACTTTTGACAAGTGTTAACTTGCTGCACAGCAATAGTTCATAAGATTTTTGAGGTCATTGATCCTTTTGAAAAATCTGATAAAAGCAATGATTCCATTGCCACAGGGGAAATGCAACAAAATCACATAGTCAGCATGTAGGAAAATGCATTCAGTTCATTCTGAAGCGATTCCAGACCACTAATGCTACATTTACACAGAGGCCAGAATACAGCTCTGTGTGGTCCCTCCAGAATCGAGCAGCTTATCACCGGGTGACTAGCTGGACCAGGCCGCAGTCCTTTGTTTTTAAGTCGAAACTGCGAAAGATCCTGAAAACCTCACATTTTTACTCAGTACTCATTTGGTGGCAAAACCTGATCTGAACAGACTAGATGCATTTACTTGATAAATTTCTAGTTATCATTCATGTGTCACTATAGAAATATGAGCATTTGGTTATAAACACTGCCCAGGCTTTGCTCCAGTGTCATATATATATGGAATTCGAGTTGTATTCTGAGTTCTTGGACACATCTGGCCAACGGTATTTCAGTTAAGGGGTTGTAAATCTGTATTACTGGGTCAGTCTGGCATTGAATTCTGTGACTTGGGGTCTACATTGAGTTCATAGAGCTTACAAACCAAAAATCAAGGAATAGTCAATATAGGTAATAATCATATAATATTCCTGCTGTTTTTCCTTATAAGTTATGTCAATGATTATTTGTGGAATAATCCCTTGTAAAAAACCTGCTTTCTCCTTAGAAGGCATACTGCCTCAAGATGCCCAAATTGCTGATATCAAAAAGAAAGATGGGAGTCAGGCATGGTGGTGCACGCCTGTAATCCCAGTGGCTCGTGAGGTGGAGGCAGGAGGATCTCAAGTTCAAGACCAGGGGCAGTCTGCATAACTTAGTGAGATCCTGTCTCAAAAAGTAAAAAAATGGGCTGGAGGTGTAGCTCAGTGGTCCAGCACTTGCAGAGCATGCAAGCACGAGGCCCTGGGTTCAACCCCCAGTACCACAAGGAAAAAAAAAAAAAAAGATGGATGGAATTTCAGGAGGGATATTTAGTCAATAAGTTGAAGCAGGATGTGCAGGTTGATCCTGAGCTCTGCTCTGAACTCTTGGGACAGCAAGGTAAATGTGGTCTGTTAGTAGATGACGTTAGATCTCAGAACAAAGACTGGAGCAGACGGTTATGCTGCTGGAGACTCCACTGCTGCACACCTAAGGAACTTTACCCTGCCGACAAACACTAAGACTGGGACACTAGTGTCAGTGCTGCAGAGGGGGGTGATGGGCTACCCAAGTGACATCAGATGCCTCTTTCATTTACTTCAAGGCCTCAGCCCTTTGGATTGCACATGTGTGTCCCATGCTTGTGTACGCACCCAGGCATGCCGGCACATGCGCATGCGCGCGCACCCCCACACACGTCCTGCTCCTCAGTCAGACCGGCCCCCAGACTCAGCACTCACACTTCTGATGAGCAGCGGGTAGCGGGTGATCCTCTGCATGGGCTTCAGCAGGAAGCTGGAAAGGGGCATTCCTTTACACCGCGGGTCCGAGGCCAGTTTCTGCAAAACAACGAAAGGCTCTGAGGAAGTCCCAGCCCCAGTCAAAATGAAGGAAACGCTGGCCAAACCCCTGCCTGTAACAGCTTCTAGGTTTCAAATCTATTTTAGTAACTCAGGATCCAAAATGTTATACCCTTCTCCTTACCTGAAGTCCCAAAGGCACCTCACTTTCAACATACCCCATAATGACATCTTCCCTAGCAAAAGCCATCTTTTCTAGCTCTGCCCCCATGGAGTTGGTAGCAGCATTCCTCACCTGCCCCCACCTCCAGGAGTGGTCACTGACCCCCATGTGTCTGCTGGACAGTTCTTGATGTCCCCTACCGTGGTGTACCCACTTATCCCTGTTTCATTAGAAACAACTGCTAACATTTATTGAGCACCTCCTGTGTGCTAGGTAAGGAATGTTTGAGCCCTTGCTGGCAGTGACCCTGCTACCCTTTCTTCACGTGACTGATTCGCACTCATCTCTCAAGACTCAGGTCATGCTTCCCCTTAGCCAGGCTCTTCCCCTGAGACATCTTCCCTCTTTTCTGTGAGCCTCCTCTGGGCACCCTTAGTATACACCACACCGGTACTGGGTCATGCAGATGGAGACATGTTTTAGGGGTCTCTAACTCCCAACATTGTCAATGCAAGTAGGCCAAGGAACACATCTCATGTGATTTCAATCCTGGAATTAGCACAGTACCTGAAGACACTAGCTAGTACTCCAAGATGATCACTTTTAGTGACTGAAAAATACATTTACTATATTTATTTTCCTAGTCATTTCCCTATTATTGGATATTAAAATTGCCGTTTTTGGGTAGATCTGTATCTACACATTTTGCTATAATAAGCATCTTTATGCTTTTTTACTTCTATATTTTGAGTTTTAAAAAAGTAACATTTTGGATACATATTATTGCTAGATTTTGCTTCCCCCACCCTCACTGCTAGAGATCAAATGGAGGGCCTTGTGCATGCTAGACAAGTGCTCTTTCCTAGACTTTGCTGTCTTTTTTTTTTTTTTTTTAAAGACAGGGTCTTGTTATGTAGTCCAGGCTAACTCTGAAATCACCATCTTCCTGCCGCAGCCTCCTCACTGCTGGGACTACCGATATGCACTGCCATATCTGACTTCAAGATATGACTTTCTTTTATAATAACCAGTTGCATGAAGGTCGCTGCTATTTTACTAAGGAAGTTGGTGATTCATTGTGTTAAACTGCGATTCCCTGCTAACGTTCTAGCCTTAGTTCTCATGTTTAACTTATGGCCATGGCATCCTGGAATTCATCCTTTTCTTCTCATTGGTTTCTGGAAGCTGCAATATCTGTGTACACTTGGGTATATATATAGAAGCACAGGTACACATTTTATGCATATCTTATTTCCTGGTCTCAATTTTTTTTTCCCTTACCCTTTTTTGTCTTAGTTTATTCATGTAGTAATTTTAAATTTTGTCTTGTTGCATTTTATACACTTAATATTTTATATTCTTTCTGGAATAAGATGGCTATTAAATAAACACAATTTACAAAATTAGACATTTTAGATGTTTCTTTAAGAAAATAAAGTAGTTGCTAAGTAAGTTTGCTTTAAGAAAAAAAAAAAACACTGCTATTGAAAGGGCAAAATCACAGTCCTAGCGCCAAGAAAAATTAGCGCCAAGAAAATTAGTCCTAGCCCCAAGAAAATTCTGCTGTTTTACCTGAAAAGCAGCAGAAAATTTTCTGCCATATTTGTGTCTCCTTGGAAACTTATGGGGACGCCCTTCTCCACTGCTGCGATTCCCTACTGAACCCACAAGGGGGCTGGTGTAGCTCCTATCCCAGCAAAGACACCTGCAAGGCCCAGCACGGAGTTACCTTTAAAAATTCTTTGAAGTCTGTGTCTTCATCTGTCTTCTGCTGCAGCAAAGCTGCTCCATTCAGCTGACAGCTGCAGAACCGGATGTAGGCCTGCATGTGGGACAGCTCAGCCGCCAGGATGTCCCCGATCATCTGCACAGGCATCTTCTCACCCCCGGTCTTCTTCCGTACCCGCAAGGCCCTGCAGACAACACACTCTCACTTCTGTTTCTCTAGGTCAATTAAAGGATGAATTCCATGGGAGACCAATGGCAATGACACTTGCTGTGTTGCCTGGCAATCTCTGGCACTATGCAGGGAAGGTCAGGAGGAGGAGGAGGCAGCACAGGCCTGAAAGCTCTGCTGACCAAGCCAATGTGGGGGAAATCCCAGTAAAGAAGAAAAAGAAAAGTCCCTACACTTGGGTGCTTTCTAAGCCTGTAGGATAGTTTTATTTTCACCTTAGTTTCTCAGCAAGGTTTCTTCTGAAGGATTCTAACTTATTCTCAGTTGAGCCAAGAAGACAGACATGTGGGCCATATATAGGGAATAGAGAGCCAGGAACCCCCGAGGCCAGGGTGGAGGGAGGGGGGGTGGTGTGTCTGAGGAGGGCAGGGATGAGGACAGAGCCAGGACTGCCCCTCTGGCCCTGGGACTCTGTCCTCACAGGTGTAGGGAATGGAAAGTCATCCCAGGAGTGGAAATGTACATGAGGACTTAGGAGGCTGCCAAAGGGGCGGTTGTCTGGCTGTGAGCTGCGGCTCCTCTTCTGACTCCTGCTTCCTGCTGCCGCAGCCACCATGGCTTATGCACTAATACAGTGCTTGTTTAATGATTTATTTGTCTGTTTAATCAAAGTATTTTCTGCATTGTATTTCTTCACTTTCCTCAATAATTATGTATTTTACAGATTCAGAGCATTTCATGAAATGATAACAGGATACAAAGCCTGAGAGGAGAGCAGAAAAGAGTTGGCAGTTCCTTTGCTAGGAGGCCCCTGTAGAGGGCTATGCATGACAGTGTCACTGCAACCACAGTGACAGGTGAAGCTCGTGACTCACTTCAGCAGCTTCGTGTTGGACATGATGAGTTCTTTCCAGTTAACAAAGATCAAAGCCATCTCTCCCTCAGTGAGAAGGCCTGACTCCACCATCCGTTTCTGAAAAACCTAAGTTTAAAACAGAAGATGTAAGTTGGCTTCAGTGTGGATGCTCTAAAGCAAACAGTATCTTCCTACACTCAAAACAGAAAAGTCATGGCACTCTACATAAGCATATTTATGACTGCTAGATTTTAAAGTGCATCATTTCCCTACTTTTTAATATTTTGGCTGTTATTAAGGCTAAGTCTAAGGACTGAATCTAGTAATCTCCTCACTACCTCACAAGGTTGTTTTGAAGGCCAAACAGAACTGGGGCACAAAGCACCTGCACACAGTAAGAACTTACAGAACTGAGGAAGTGAGAATGTTGGCCTGAGCTTGTGGGTTCTCAGGATGGTTTGTCAGAAGTTCAATAAGAACAGAGAGTGATGACTTACACTACCCACACTCACCTCAAGTAGATGTGCTCTGCAGAGGTTGGCTGACTGAGGTGAAATAGTAATAATACTCTCCACCTGCATTCCATGCATACAGATATGCAGATATGTGTGGGGTGTGCATATGTATACAAGGTTCTTACTTCACAGATGATATAGGTAAAGTGTGAGTCGTGTATCATTAGTACCATTTGGTTCATGAGGAAATAAAGACTGACAGTGATCTGCTGCAGGTCACAAAGCTACAATATGGAAGACCTGGAATTTGACTCTTTGATTTTAAGTCCAAGTTTCCAGTAAATAACTATGATTTCTGGACTGACTTTAAAAGCCTTCAGTTAGCTGGACCAATTCTCATATGTGTCCTTCCCAAAATACATAGGACATATTGCTCCCTATTAAAACTGTCCAAAGACACTGCTCCGCCTGTGTGATGAGATGCAAACCCTCTCTGGAGGTTCACATCCTGTGAGATCTTCCCCCTGCCAACATCACTGGGGGCCAAGTACTTGACACTCCAGCCACAGTAGGCCACTTGTAGGTCCCCTGCGTATGTATCTTCCCAGTTCTGTTTCCTCCTCCTAACAGGGCAGACTTGTCTTTGTCTGAGCATAACTGGGAGAGTCCCTCCTGGCTGAGGGAAGACTCCGGGCTCCAGCCCTCACTGCATTCCAGTCCGTCTGTCTCCAGCAGGACTGTGAACTCCTGAGGATGGGAATGCCCTCTTTCATCTCTGTGCTCTGGCACAGGGCTTTGAACCTGGTAGGTTTTCAGTTAATGCTTGCTGAGTTGAGGTGAATGTGGATTCACAGAGTGCAGGGAGAAGTGCTATGAATCAGAGGCTCTTGGAAGGGGGCGTGCTAGCTACAAATTAGACTGAGGATGCCAGGTTGTTGCTCTGAGAGTGAGCCCTGGAAAGATGGTCTGCCTGCTCTGAGGCTGCCCCCAAAGGACAGGGAGGGTATCTGGTTTCTTCTTTATTTACTTTGTGTTTTCATTCCGTGTAGCCTGGCTTTGTGCTGGCCTTGGTGAGGGAAGCAGAAAGAATATGATAGTTGGGCCTTCTGGGAACTTCCACGGGAGTAGTGATGAGAAAGCCTCACTTTCACCCTAAGTGCTTTTCACCCTAAGCCCCTGACCCTGACGTGACTGCTTGCCCCCAGAGCCTCTGGCAAGGAGGGCAGAGTGGGAATAATCAAGGCCCCAGTGGCACAGTGACTGGCCAGAGGTGGGCAAGCACCTGGTCCCTGCTCACACCCTGAGCTGGCGCCAGAGATACCTGCATGACCATTTATGCTCCCCCAGGACCGGGATCTGACCAGCGGCAGGAACGATGCTCATAGGGGGTTAACCAAAACCATGAGACCTTCCTCTAGGCCATCTGTCCTGGTTAGAGGTATGCAGATATCAACGCACCTAATCCATGCAGGAGCTGGAATTTAGCTCAGTGGGTAGAGCGCTGCGCTGCAGTCTCTGAGATCCCAAGTTCGATTCCCAGCACCACAAAAATGGGAGAAGGACCTGGCAATCCACTCCCGAGGCAATCCTGAAGCACTCAGCCATTGAAAACCCTATAAGGGTTGCTATGAGTCGGACATGACTCAAGGGCACCTAACAACAACAACAATCCATGCAGGGATGTGGGATTTAGCTCAGTTGTTAGAGCACTGCTCTGCAGTCTCGGAAGTCCGGATTCGATTCCCAGCACCACAAAAACGGGAGGACCTGGCAATCCACTCCCAAGGCAATCCCGAAACAATCAGCCACTGAAAACCCTATGAGGGTCACTATGAGTCAGACACGACTTGATGGCATCTAACAACAACAACAATCCATGCAGGACTACGGGAAGGCTGACCAAGGGCCAGCTGAAGTTTTGGGGATGCAGGTGAATACACAGTCCCTGCTCTCAAGGAGCTCAGAGGCCTGGGGGGAAAGTAGTGCACATGGAGGAGCAGGTACCTCTGTGCATACCTCAGGTACTGAGGCTGCACTGAGGATGCAGAAGGGATCTAGGGCAGGCCTTGCTGGGGCAGATGCAGATGGCTGCGGCACCTGCCTTTTCTGCAATGGAGGTCATGGCCAGGTGATGCTTCACCTGTTGGGACTGTGTGGGGACACTTATTCTCTTCAGGTGGTTTGTTTATTTAACTAGTCTTTTCACCTGAGGGCCTTGTCATGTACACAGGGAACCAAAAGCCATAGAAACAAGAGTATGATAGAAGTAGAAAGTCTTTTCTTTTGTTGTTTACTCAAACACAAACCACTGTAAAGTGCTACTCTAAGGAGGACAGCTGTTATCAGCTTAGAGGCCCCGGCCACATTAGCAAATGGTAAATATATGATAATTGGGAATTTTTTTTTTTTTTTTTTTTTGTGGTACTGGGGGTTGAACCCAGGGTCTCAAGCTTGCATGCTCTGCAAATGCTGGACCACTGAGCTGCACCATCAGCCCATTTTTTTACTTTTTTGAGACAGGGTGTAGCTAAATTATGCTGACTGGCTCTGGTCTCGAACTTGTGATCCTCCTGCCTCTGTCTCCCTAGCCACTGGGATTACAGGCATGTGCCACTGCGCCCGGCAATATTTGGGAAATATTTTACAATTTGATCCTGTTTGGTTTTCTAAACGGATAACGAACATTAGGTGAGCACCTCCGCTGCTTCATAATTCCTCTGCGAAGACCAAAGTTGATGAAAATGATGCGCATCAAAGCAGCAGTGTACACAGAATTAGGCAACATTTTGAGGTCAATTGGGGTCTTCACACCCACTCTGTACTCTTGTCGTTCTTTGATGGTCTGGCCCTACCATATCCAACCCGGTACCTATATACCCTCTTTTTCTGTTTTCACTGAGCTCAGCTGGGGAAGAGAGCTGATGCAGTCATCAGAGCTTTCAGGCTTCAAGCACCACCCGGGAGGCAGAAGCAGCATCCTGAAGCCATGAGCGCTTGTCACTATCTGTGAATCCACGCATGTGATGCCCAGCCAGGGGTATAGCACAGTGACAGTGCACGTGCCTAGTACACGAGAGGCCCTGGGTTTGATACTCAGCACTGAAGACTAAAGCCTCATTTTGCTTCCGAGTGGCAGGAGCCCAGAGACTGACACCTGCCACCCCCCGTAGGAGACAGTAGATTGCTGAGCTACTGCGACAGCCCCTCACCTCGATGACAAGCTGCAGATCGTCCATGTACCGCTCTTCTGTCTGAATCAGCTCGTGAATGTAGCCCTGTCTCTTCCTCTCAGTTGGCTGCATTGTGTCCAGAGCCTGGAGGTCAGCACACCCTGTGGAAAGAAGGGGTAGAGCTTAAAACATTACCCCAGTTGTCCTTGTGGGAAAGACATTGATTGGCAGAGGTGCTGATTTGGCATTGCTTGGAAAGAAAATACTGCTTTCAAAAAATTGTCACACATATGTGGAGAGCTGGGGTTAATGACCACTGCCTGGTGCTCTGTGAGGCAAATTAGCAACGTCTGTTACAGGAGAGTGTGCTCCTGACCAATGTGCTCCTCGTTTCTTTTCTGAGTAACAATGACAGAGTTAAGGACTGTTAGAAATGGCCTAAAAAAGATCAGAATCTCACCATCTCAAGACAGTTTTGAAGTTACTGAAATGGTTAAATCAAACAAATGCTTGAGACCAATGTTTATCAATTTAGTTTTTTTGAAAATCCTGGGCAGGCCTAGCATTTAAGAAATAAATAATCTGTCATGTGCATAGCTTTAGTAAGTATTGTGGAAGTTTTTAGTTACACATGAATTTGAGGATATAAAATATATTTCCTACTTTGAGTTACTTTCAAAAAATCTGAGAAATGTCTCTAGATTTCTCAAAGGAAAATTCTAAGGTTAGAAAACCTGAAGTTCCTGGACCCAGTGATTCCCAACAAGACCACTGCCTTAATCCATTGGAACAAAGACCTGGTTTTGGATACCTGGCAGGTATCCAGCCACAAGTGGCGTGGAGGGAAGTCACAAGCAACCTCACATCAGGGTGAGAGGTACTGCATCTATTTTGGATCAGTTTAAAGACATACGAGAGCTACACTAGATGTGACTGTGAGGTGACAATATTCCTCAAGCAGCTGAGGGCTTGCCTATGGCCAGTGATACAGGGAAATACCTCAGGAAGGTCCTCCTCAGACAAAAAGCAAAAGCAGGCAGGTACTTGTGGAATAAAATTTGTGGGAGACCATAGGGTTGACTTGGCATCCCACAGACCAAACCAATATAGAATTTAATCAAAGTAACTCAGTTCTGTTTAGTTGTAGGAGGCTCTATAGCCAATTTACTATTTAAGTTTGTTGTTGTTGTTGTTGTTAGGTGCCGTCAAGTCGGTATCCGACTCATAGTGACCCTATGTACAATGGGTGAAACACTATTGTCATTGCTTCTCTGCTGTTCATAGGGTTTTCAATGGCGGATTGATATTTGGGAGTGGGTTGCCAGGTCTGTCTCCCAAGCCTGCAGCACCTGGTGTTCCCAAGTGGTCTCCCATTCAGGTACTAACCAGGCTCAACCCTGCTTAGCTTCCAAGATCTGAGGGGATCGGATGCTACAGGGCTATGGCTACAGGCAACTATTTAAGCTTGCACCAATTAAATAATTAGGCTATATCCAATTGATGGCTTAAGTGACTAATTTGTAGCCAATGACATTGTTTGCTAGACCTCATTTCTATTTTTCTATAAATGCTGTCAGATTACATTGCTGGTTGGAGTTCTGAGAACTTGTGCTGGTAGCTACCCTACTCTGGGATTGTGTTTATTTTGTATTTCGTTGTTCAAATAAACACCACTAATTTTATTTGGTCTAAGTAATTCCCCTTTTACCAGACCCAGCAAGCTTCCACACAAGGCAGCAAGGGATGTGTTTCAGAAAGCTGGCAGGGAGGAAGAGGGATGGAGCGTGGATGATCACATGCTCCTGAGACAATCAGGAAGGGCAGCAGGGAGCTGGGGTAGGGAAGGGAGAAAGTGTTGCGACAGATGCTGATGCACCTCAGAGAAGGCTTGTCTGGCAATAGGAACGAAAGAACAAAGCCCCAGAGGTAGGATATTCAAGGACCAGACTGGGGTTTTTTTGTTTGTTTTTTTGTATTTCTTTGCTTTGTTTTCTTTTTTTCTGTGGTGCTGGGGATAGAACCCAGGCGTTGTGTATACTAGGCAAGCGCTCTTCCACTGAGCTATACTCCCAGGACCAGACTGCCTTTCAAAGGAAGTTTGTTTTTCTGATTTCCTTTGTATTTTTATAATATATTGTATAGATTTGTGCTTATAGACAGTTCTAATGAAGATGTTTGTTGTTAGGTGCCGTGGAGTCGTGTCTGACTCAGGGTTTTCAATGGCTGATTGTTTTGGGATTGCCTTGGGAGTGCATTGCCACGTCCTTCTCCCATTTTTGTGGTGCTGGGAATCAAACTCAGAACCTCAGCCAACTGAGCTAAATCCCAGCCCCTAATGAAGATAGCTTTTCTATTTTTTGCAGATGTGGACAATAGGTTTTGTTTTGTTTTGTTTTGTTTGAGACAGGGACTTGCTATCCTTAAATTTGATGCCCAGTCTCAAACAAAACAAAACAAATTTAAGATTCTCCTGCCTCATTTTCCCAAGTACTGGGATTACAGGTGTGTGCCACCATGCTCAGCTATGGATAACAGGTTTTTAAAAAAATTATTTTTACAGTGGAAAAAATTTGAATGTAGCAGGTAATGTATATGCTACCAAGGAGAAATCCCAGTGCTACTGTCATGTTCCAGGTTATGAAGCTGTTAGGGGAACTGCAGAGAATGACAGAGTAGGGTGAGATGGGAAGGCTAACTGGGACACCTATTTGACTGGGCTGTTGCAGAGCATGGAGGACACATACGAGGGCCAGATATCCAGTAAACAATGCTACGCATGGTATCAGCAGTGGCCCTGACCATGGCCAGGTGACCGATGGAAGCAATCAGAGCCCTTTCTATGGCTATCACACCTCTATCTAGTGTTTTCCAAACTTCAGTCATTTATGTTCTGCATCCAGAATTTTTTACATATCCACATTCCATCTCCACTACTTACTGAATATTTTTCTCTAAATTTACTCACATTTGAAGTGAAATGTGCTTATGTTTCTTCCAAACACCATTAAAGTAAACATATAATAATTAAAAAGTAAAATGGGCCTTCTTGAGTAATATTTCTATCCCACTGCATTGTATACCACTGGGAAGGCACCTACCACACTTTGGGAAGTAATGATTTACCCTAAAACTCACAAACATTGGCCTCTCCGAAATGATAGCTTAGAACAACAGGAAAAACCTCAGGTACTTTGTCATTGTCATGGAATAGATACGGCATGCACTTTATCAAGATGAGTGTGGGGTCAACCTGTGTCCACCATGCCTAGCTAGGCCCTTTGCATTTATTACAGTAGCTTTTTTGTTTCTTCCCCCAGTACAGGGGGTTGAACCCAGGGACCTGTGCATGTCAGGCAAGTGCCAACCACTGAGATGCACTACTAGCCCCTTTTAAAACTTTTTTATTTTGAGACAGGGTCTTGCTAAGTCACGCAGGCTGCCTCTGGCCTCAAACTTGATATCCTCCTGCCTTACCCTCTGGAGTTGAGGGGATTACAGGCATGCACCATGGCGCTCAGCTGCAATGGCTCTTAAACTTAGATTGCCCATTCAATTTCCAATCTGCTCCCTACCCTCACTTCAGATGTTCTTACCTAAGATTGTCAGGAGAAAAATAAAGGTATTCCCCTGGTACCTCTTGACCTTTAGCTCACTGCTCACTTGTCCCTGTCTGTCCTTTCTGATCAGGACATGAGGAATCTTATTTCCTGGTACAATCTCCCAGCGTCTTTCCCTTTGCTTCACACTGCTATTTCCAGTCTTTACTGCTTCCTTCTTAACCCATAAACTGGGCTAAGCATCCCTCCTTATCCTATTATTTAAAGTAAACACATAAGCACTTTTCCTTCAGCCCTTCTGTCTCACTGCCTAAGTCACAAGATGGGCCCATGCTCATGGCCAACTCCCTCCTGTCATTTCTCTAACTCTGGGTACTCTGTCTTCTGTGCCAGCACTCTGTTGACACAGCTCTGAGGAAGGTAACAGGGACCTCAGCAGTGCCAAGTTCAAAGCTCCCTGCTGGTCCGGAGCCTCCTCCACCTGCCCACAGCCCTGGCGCCTCGCATGTGCTGCCTTTTGGGAGGCCTGGGTCTCTTCTTTCTCAGCCTCTGTGACTCTCCTCTTCTTGGTGTCTCCTTCTGACTTGCCCCCTCTGCCTGTGACCAGGCTCCCCACAAATCGGCAAATGCCAAAATGGGATATGGCATTCCTGCCTTGTAAAGTCACAGGAACCGGGACCACGTTGCAGATTATGTTGCTGTTGTAGGGCCACGATGCACAGGAGCCTATTAGGCTCTGAGAAGCCCTGTACTAAAGACACATTCAACTTGATGAAGCCTCAGTTGCCATCACTAACTTGACGTCAGAACACTCCTTTTGAGAGAAGGGAGAGTAAAAGCTCTTGAACTGAGGACTTAGGGTTTTGCAGATAGAGTATACCCCTGTGACATCTTCTGTACCTGCACTGTCCCTATTGCAGCCAGAGCAGCAGGTGACTACTTAACCCTTGAATGTGGATAGTCCATATAGAGACATGCTGCAGGTGTAAACTACACTCTGGATTTTGAAGACATTAAAAAAACCCAGAATGTAAACTATTGCATTAATAGTATGCTGATTATATATTGGAATATTTTGGATATACTGGGGTTAAGTAAAAATATTACTGGAATTAATCACCTGTTTCTTTTTACCTTTTAAAAATACAAGTGCTAGAAATTTTAAAATTACATATGGGGCTGCCTTTATGACTCACATTATATTTCTACAAACAGCCCAAGCCAACTACTATATTTTTTTATGTTCCTTTCCTCACAAAATGTCCAATGGGTTCCATTAGTTGCACAGTGGAGTCTTAACTCAGTAGCACAGGGCCCAGGGTCTGCAGGGTCTCCATGATCCAGCCCCAGCCTACCTTCCCAGCCTCTGCTTTGCACTGCCCACCTTTCTACCTCTGTGGCCTGCAGCTCAGTCCTCACAATCTGTTGTGCCCACTCTTCAGGGGTCTGCTCTTCTGGGCTCTTTTCCTTCCTCTATCCCCAGTCCAGGTCTCCACACAAAAACAACTTACTCATCCCTCAGGGTGCAGCTCAAGGGAGACTGCTTTAGAGAAAACCTTTCCCATCTCTTGGTTCCACTGATCTCCAGACCTACTTCTCCTTGGTGGCTCCTCAGCACTGGTTTGTATCTGCATTTGGTGGTGGGCACATGGTGTGCTCTACACCTCCAGCCACTGTATCCATGTTTTAACATGTCACATAACCTAACTCCTATTGTCCTTGTCCCACAGTTAGTATGTTCAGGTCTCCCTTGGAGGTTAGGGACACTGTCTAACAGAGATCTGTAATAACAAATTGATCACCAGAGGTCGAGACATATTTGTAGGTGGTATAATATTGTGTTGGTCCTGGGCCTGTTTGTTCCCAGTCCATTTCTCACCTTTCCTGCTTTGCTCTGGGATACAAGGAGGCAGAGCCTATAGACTGCTTTGGTAAGCTTCCATTTTAGTTCATTTCTGCCTGGGGCTTGGCCAATGAGAGGAGGTGCTGGCAGGAGACTGACGATGATAGAGTGGACTAGGAAAATATCTCCTCACCAGAACAGTGAGATAGTAAGAAAGCTTTTTGTCTCTGCTGGGTGAAGAATAGAAATGTTGGACTTCCATATCACACTTGAAGTTCCAAAACTCCTTAACTGATTAATTAAGATGAAAATTGGCCCCTAATTGGTGATATGCTAAAGGTGTCTGGCCAAAGGAAGTATACACCTGGTCTGGAGGACCATTCTCACCACCTTGGTTCCACACGATTTCCATAGAAAACCAAGTCTCACTGAAGAGGAGCTCAAAGTAAAAAGATTCAAAAAACTAAGAGCAAATCCACTGTGAATTTAAAAATGGGGATTATAACCCTAAGAACATAATAGTACAAAATACAAAATGAGATGTTAAATAGCATATATTCTCTCATCTAATCCACATCCTTTCATCAGTTTGAGTGGGTTACAAAATCAGATGCAGATTAGAATCAAGTGCAGGCTGGATTCTCTGTTGACCACATCTGATTTTGTGCCCCTCTAAAACTGTTGAAAGAATGTAGATTAGATTCAAGATGTCTTTCAAGGACAGGAAATCATAAGTAAAGTCTAGAAAAAGAATAGGCATACTTGAAAAAGAAATGAATAAAAATGGCAAATACTGTCATAAAATAATGAATGAATAAACAACAGATTAAATACTTCTGAGGAAAGAATTAGCAAATCTGAGAACAGATCTAAAGAAATTGCAATGCAGCCTATAAAGAAAAAGAGATGGAAAACATAAAATAGAAATTATGAGTCACAGAATGACAAGGCCCAATATACATCTAATAGTAGCCTAGAAGGGGAGAATAAAGGAACACAGAGAGGTAGGACTGAGATCATAACCATTGAGACTTCTAGAACAGAAGAATGATACAAGTCCTCAGATTCAGAAGAGGCAATAACTTTTTTTTCTTTTTTCTTTTGGTGGTACTAAGGGGTTCAACCAAAGGTCTTGCACATGTTTTTGCAAGAGCTCTACCACAGAGCTGCTCCCTCAGCCTGTTTACTTTTTTACATTTTTATTTTAAGAGAGGGTTTAAATTTCGCAAGTTGCCTCTAGCCTTGAACTTCTGAGTCACTGGGATTATAGGTGTGCACCACTGTGCCTGGCAGGAACAATGGCTTCTGATTAAAGCAAAAAATAATAAATCCATACCTAAACTCCCGAACACTAAGTAGAAAAAAACAAAACAAAACATTAAACAGTCACAAAAGAAAAACCAAAATAATCACAAGGGAACAGCTATTAGTCTGGCTGCTACACACAACTCAATACATCAAAGAGAGTATGAAGAAAAATAAATACCTGTCAATCTAAAGATCTAATTACACTACCATTCATAGGTGAGGGAGACATACAGACATTTTCAGGCCAAGTCGGAGGGCACTTATCACTAATAGGCATGACTGAAGGAACTATTAAAAGATAACACACAAACATAGTACAATGAAAGAAAAGGTTCATTGGAGGCAAATCATTCTGCTTTTGATGATCAGAAGGTAGAGATTATTCATCAGATTTAGACTACCTTAAGGCAAATATGTGGGAGAAGGACCTAGCAATCCACTCCCAAGGCAATCCCGAAACCGTCAGCCATTGAAAACCCTATGAGGGTCCGCTATGAGTCAGATACCGACTCGACGGCACCTAACAACAACAACAACAAGGCAAATATGTATGCTAAAAATGCAAAGGTAACTATTAAAAGAACAGACACAGAATAAATATATAAACCAGTAGAGTGAAATAAAGGATAAAGGTAGCTAGATAAATGTAACAGAGGTCCTCATGTTGGCAGAACAAAAAGAAGCAAAGAAAACGCAGCGTAAATAGAAAGTACCAAATATGATAGATACAAATAACTGTATTAAATTGTTCTCATCAAAGTAAATGGCTTAAATCTGTCAGTGAAAACAGGTTATGGATTAAAAACACTAAAAATAGAGCCTGTAATCCCAGTGGCTTGGAAGGCGGAGGCAGGAGGTTTGCAAGTTTGAGACCAGAGGCAGTTTAGCGAGACCCTGTCTCAAAAAGTAAAAAAATGGGCTGAGGGTGCAGCTCGGTGGTCCAGCACTTGCAAAGCATGCAAGCGCGAGGCCCTGGGTTCAAACCCCAGTACCACACACACACACAAAACAAAACAAAAACAAAAACAAAAACAAAAAAACCCACTAAAAATAGAAATTTTAGATGTAGAAGGATGGAAAACCCATAAGATATAAATTCTAAATAAACACCTGGGTAGCCTTTACTACTAATGGACAAATTAGGCTTTCAACTAAGGAACTGCATAAGATGGCGTCAACAATTCACGTGGAAGATGTAATAATGCTGGTCTTATCTGCAATAAATCGAAAAGCCTCAAAGGGCAAAATAAAAAAATAGAATCACTTCCACCTCACCCTGAAAAAAGGAGAAGAAAAAATATATATACATATATATAGTCATAGTATTGGAGTTTAACATAACTCAATGAAAATTACAAAGAATATGGAAGATTTGAACACAATGAACAAGCTTGATATAATGAGCATTCTTTTTAAGCATCCATGGAACTACTTTTCATACATACCAAAGGACTGTATCACTGTGGGAAAACATTTACTGACTATAGTAGGAAAATTACATATTTAACATTATTTTTCAAATGTGTTTCTTTAAAGAAGAGGAACTTCCTCATGTCCCGGGTAGTTTTCTCCTTTACTAATAGGTACTCATTTTACTGGGCTGGGATTTAGCTCAGTTGGTAGAGCGCTGCTCTGCAGTCTCTGAGGTCCCGAGTTCAATCCCCAGCACCGCAAAAATGGGAGAAGGACCTGGCAATCCACTCCCAAGGCAATCCCGAAACAGTCTGCCATTGAAAACCCTGTAAGGGTCACTATGAGTTGGATACCGACTCGATGGCACACAACAACAACAACAACAACAACAACAACAACACCTCCTCATTTTACTTGACCTTACCACAAACATTTGACAACCGATTTCCCCTCTACTCTTTCTCCTTTCCACTCCCTCTCCCCTAGCTGCCTAGCATGCCAGGCAAGTGCTCTTACCATGAGCAGCAAACCAACCTCCTCCTTCCTCTTTAAAATCTCTTTTTAGTTGGTTTATAGGTGAGCACCTCTCTTCAATACCGCCCCCCCCAACCTCCTGCTCAGCCCTTGTGGGGTTCCTTTTCTTCATCTTCCTCAACTGTCCTAATGCTGAATGCCCTACACTTCGGGCTTTGGGACTCTTCTCTGCAGATTCAGTCTTAGTGATTTAATTCAGTCTTCTGGTTTACAGGTGCACTTATATATCCCTAAATTTATACTCCACCTCAGAACTTCTTATGGTCACTTGCCCACTCATTTGGATGTCTAAAAAGCACATTAAAGTAACATAACAAAAGCCATCTCCTAATCATATTCTCCCAACCTGCTCCTCCATTGCTTTTCACCTCCATTAAGTAATCTCTCTGCAGATGCCCAGACCAAGGTCTTTGCAGGCAATCCTTCATACCTTTCTTCTCACATTCCCCATTTGATCCACCTGTTGTCTCTACCTTCAAAATACACCCACAATTTGACCACTTCTCATTATGTCCACTACCACCATCCTGATCCAAGCCATGGCCATCTTGTACTCCAATTAGTGAACTACATTCCTAGTGGACTCCTTGCTTCTGATCCCTTGCCCCCACTTAAATCTAGCAAACCAGAGCAATCCTGTTAAAACATATCAGATCACTGGGCCCAGGGGCTCACACTTATAATCCCAGTAACTCAGGAGGCAGAGGCAGGAGGATCACAGGTTCAAGGCCAAAGGCAGCCTGCATAACTTCACAAGACCATTTCAAGATAATATATATACATATATACACACACACACATATATGTATGTATGTATATATATGTATATATGTATATATATCACTCATTTGATTAAAACTCTTTACAGGTTTTTCTTACTCCAGGTAAAAGCCAAAGTTATTATGAAGAGCCCACGATGGATGGTAAGAGAAACTGGTAAAACTTCCTGGTAAGCTCTTTCTGGTAGACGAGGAGAGTGGACAAAGAAAAATGAGACATCATGGCTACTATCAGATCAAAGTTCCCAGAAAAATAATTAGTAGTGGGCTGAGCCACAAGACCTTCACACTACAAGGATGTGGAGACTAGGAGACAAACTATGAGTCGTCATTATAAAAACTCTGTGTCCCATCACCACAGTGAGAAATAACTGTTGTAAATTACAATGCAAGCAAGAACAAGGAGTGAAAAAGGGATGCTTCAAAAAGGAGAGGAGAAAGTTCTAAGAAGATTCCAAAAGGTGAAGGACAAAAGACAATGTGTGCTGACTAATACAGAGAGGGGTTGTTCAGATTATGTCATAAGTTCCAGAAAAGTCCTTGCCCACTCTGAGGAGAGCAATGCCAGTGAACAATGCTATTCTCTGTGTACTCAGTTCAATGGTCATAGAATCATATAATGGTTTTCAGTTGTACTGAGATTAAGCTCAGTGAAAGACAAGATTTTAACAGTAAATTCAGATGACTAAACTGTGTGCATTTTCTGAAGGCTGCTTTTGTACTGAAGTTTTATCAAGGCTCTAGAAAATTACTAGATATTTTATTTTGTGAAAGAATAGCCTTTCATCCACTTGGCAAATATTCATTTAGTATAAATAATGTACCAGGTAGTATGTTTCCACCACAAAGTCACAGATACTTGTTTTTGGTTTTGGAAATTAAAAAAACTCTTGAACAAATTCTTACTTTTTTTCTTCTTTTTTTTTTTTTTTTCAGGACTAGGGTTGAACCCAGGGCCTTACCCATGCTAGGGTAAGTGCTCCACCACTCAGCAATACTCAGAGCCCCTATTTTATTTTTTATTTTGAAACAGGACAAGACCTTGCTAAATTGTTCAGGCTGCCTCTGGCAATGAACTTGAAATCCTCTTGCCTCATACTACCAAGCTGCTGGGATCACAGGCATGTGACAAGGCACCCAGCTTTTCCTTTTTT
The DNA here is from genome assembly GCA_007922755.1 of Pedetes capensis. Lineage (NCBI taxonomy): Eukaryota > Metazoa > Chordata > Mammalia > Rodentia > Pedetidae > Pedetes > Pedetes capensis. The sequence continues at coordinate 71,487 of VMDO01003105.1, forward strand.
TTTTTTTTTTAATAGTGCTGGGGATCAAACTCAGGGCCTCATGCTTGCTGGGCAAGTGGTCTACCACTGAGCTGCTGAGCTACACTCCAACCCCTCTGAACACATTCTAAAGTCCTGAAAATCTTGTGTCTTTTTTTTTTTTTTTTTCTTCTTGAGATGAGGTCTTGCTACGTATGTAGCCCAGGCTGGTGTCCAACTCATGATCCTCCTGCCCGAGCCTGTCCTGCGCTGGGAGTATAGTTATACACCACCACACCCTGCCCTTGTTTGTTTCTGTTGTCTCTCAAGTTCTTTTTCACTGTGCATTATGTTGCTCATTTAAACACACACAAAAAAAGAACTTCAAATTGTATTTTAATGCTGAAGACCAGAAGAAAACAAAGTACTTGGCTACCAGAAAATAGCAGTATTCTAGAACTTCCAAAAGCAAGTCTGTTAGTTAGTGGAAGTGGATAAAGAAAAACTTTATGATATTTATTTTAATTTCTCAATCTACTATAAAGGTCACAAGCCTGAAACAACAAAGACTTCTTAAAGGCTGACTGAAAGTGCAGACCTCATTCCTGGAGTGGTTAGTTCAGGCTAATATTTGTACCTCTGTGTGGCCTGCCAGTTTCATCACTGACTCAACTATGTAATGTGCTAGTCACAATTCAGAAGAGATTATTAGGAAGAAATGTTATGAAATAGAAAGTTTCTTCATACTCATCCAACATCGAACTTTCAATTCCAGTAATAAAAATAGCTGTTATTAAGATGCGATCTATCCTCTCACTAACTTACGCAACTTGGAGCCTTGCTATATACATAGACGGAGAATCTGAAACTTGGTAGTAAATGGCTTACCACAGACTTCAGGACTACCCAAAGTCTAAACCTAGGTATCTCAAATCATCTTACACTTGGAAAGGGTAGGCCATATTAAGCTGTGCTTACCCTGTGCTCACTGAAGACCATATATATACTGACCTCATCTTACACTGTGGGACTGGGATTTAGCTCGATTGGTAGAGCGCTGCTCTACAGTCTGGGAGGTCTTAAGTTCAATTCCTAGCACCACAAAAATGGGAGGAAGGATGGGGCAATTCACTCCCAAGGCAATCCAGAAACAATCAACCATTAAAAACCCTCTGATGGTCGCTATGAATTGGACTCGACTCAATAGCACCTAACAGCAAGAAGAAGTCTTATGCTGAAATGAATTCTGGAGGAAAGTGGACTTAGGATAAATATTCTGAATGCCAAATAGCCTAAGACACTGCAAACAAAGCCAAAAGACTTGCTTTTTAAATCTGTGTGTTCGTGTGTTATGTGTCTAAGACATAATTTGTCCCTTTATACACACTTCTTCTAGTCACACAGGAGTGCAGTTGGAAGCTTGTAATCTAACAAGTTTCGAAACGACTGTTCCATATACATATACATGTATATAATCAGCACATGATTACATAGTACTGTCCTGGGCCAGGTGGAGTTTCATATGCACGAATATGTTTTTCTTGGTATTAATGAACACCCTATATACCTCTAATCTTCCCCAATGGTATGATCACCCAGCTCCTATTTCCAACTTATCTATGACTATATAACTGGAGATTGTGGCTCAGACTGATGAGCTGGGGAAATATTCTATAGAATCACCTGACTCTGATTTCAGAGTGGCTGATGGAGAACCACTGGTGACAAAGGGATCCTAGTGGCAGGTTCTCCCAAGCCCTTGAAATGTAACTTGGCCAGCAGGGGCTCATCTAAAGCTGTGACTTTTCTTCACTGTCTTTTCACCTCCATCTTGGAATTAATAGATGACTCTTCTACTTTTGTGGTTTGGAAGAACCGCAGCCCCCCATTAAGGGAAAGCATATAGGGATGGGGTAGCTAAGGTCATTAGCTCCACAGGCAGGTCTGGGCCTGAGCGCCAACCCTAATGCCACTCATCCACACAACCCAAACCTCTCCATTCAGCAAATGATTATTGCATGTTAGCTATTATTTCTAACATCTATTATATGTCATACAGTGAACAAGTGTTTCATAAATGCCTGAGTCTCATCTGCAATATATATACTCCTACAACCATTATACAGATGAGGCTGAGGCTCAAGGGGTAAAGCCAGGATGCCAAGCAACTTTCCTATTATTCTTCCCATTACACTCATTTTATTACTTTCTTTGTAACTCTGAGTTTTGCCTTTTGACAACAACATGAAAATATCTCCATTAAGTACGTCTTTCATAGTTTATTGCTTTTATTTAAGACAAAGTTTAAAAAGTGATTAAAAAACTGTACCTGGGCCGGGCGTGGTAGCACACGCCTGTAATCGCAGCATCTCAGGAGGCAGAGGCAGGAGGATCGCAAGTTCGAGACTAGAGGTAGTCTGCATAACTTAGTGAGACCCTGTCTCAATAAGTAAAAAAACGGCTGGGGGTGCAGCTCAGTGGTCCAGCACTTGCAGAGCATGGAAGCGCGAGGCCCTGGTTCAACCCCCAGTACCAAAAAAACAAAAAAAAACCAAAAAAAAAACCAAAAAAAAACCCTGTACCTGGGTATGCTTGTAATCTCAGCACTTGGAATGCTGAGGCAGGAGGATTTCAAGTTTAAGGACAGCCTGCACTACATAGCAAGACCTTGTCTCAAAAAACAAAAATAAAACCACACAAAAATCCTCCAAAGAAGCCCCACCAAAACCAAACCAAACCCAAACCATATGATTCTAAAGTTTGTATAGAAAGGCAAAAGACCCAGAATAATCAACACAACACTGAAGGAAAAGAACAAAGTTGGAAGACTGACCCTGTTCAATGTCAAGACTTACCATCAAGCTACACTGTCCAAGACAGTGTGGTCTGGCAAAATATCACACAGATCAATGGGACTGAATAGAGAACCCAGAAACAGACCTGTACAAATACAGTCAACTCACCTTTGACTAAGGAGCAAAGGCAATGCAATAGAGAAAAGCTGATCTCTTCAACAAATGGTGTTAGAACAGGTAGACATCCACGTGCAAAAAAAAAAAAAAAAATCTAGACACAGACCTATTCTTTGAGAAAATTAACACAAAATGTACCATACATACTCCCAAGACTGATAAAACTCATAGGAGATAATATAGGAGAAAATCTACATAGCCTTGAGTTTGGTAATGACTTTTAAAATATGACATCAAAGGCATTATCCATAAAAAAAAGATTTGAGAAGTTAGACTTCACTAAAATTAAAATTTTCTGTTCTATGAATGACATGCCTGCAGCCATAGCCCTGTGGCATCCGATCCCGTCAGATTTGGAAGCTAAGCAAGGTCGGGCCTGGTTAGTATTTGGATGGGAGACCGCTTGGGAACACCAGGTGCTGTAGGCTTGGGAGACAGACTTGGCAACCCACTCCCAAAAATCAATCTGCCATTGAAAACCCTATGAACAGCAGAGAAGCACTGACAATAGTGTTTCACATGTTGTACACAGGGTCGCTATGAGTCGGATACCGACTCAATGGCACCTAACAACAACAATAAATGAAAGACATGGTCAAGAGAATGAAAAGATAAACCAAAGACCAGGAGAAAATATTTGCAAAGGATATCTCATAAAGGGTTGTTATACAGAGTACACAAAAATACTTTTTTTGTGTGTGGTCCTGGGGGATTGAACCCAGGATGCTCCATTACTCAGCTGCACCCCTAGCATTTTTTATTTTTTATTTTGAGAAAGGATCTTGCAAAATTACACAGGCTAGGTCTAGCTTCAAACTTGGGATCCCTCTGCCTCCACCTCCTGAGTTGCTGGGATTACAGGTGTGCACCATGGTATCTGGATAAAGAATTTTTAATAAAATAACAGGCACCTCACTGAAGATGATGTGCAGAGGCAAGTAATCATGTGAAAAAATGCTTGAAATCATTACATGTCTTCAGGGAAACAAGATTTAAATAAGATACCACCACACACCATCAGAATGGCCAGAATCTATAACAATAACACCACCAAATGCTAACAAGGGTGCGGAGCAACAAGAACCTCTCATTCACTGGTAGAGAGAATAACAAATGGTCCAGCTACTTCAGGACAGTTTAGCTCTTACAAAACTAAACATCACTATATAATCCAACAGTCATGTTCTGTAGTATTTACCTAATGAACTGAAATCATGGTGTAGTTATACAACAAAATACTGGCCATAAAAATGATGTAATGATATATATGAAAACATGGATGAACCTTGAAGAAAGTATACTATGTAAAATAAGCCAATCACAGAAACTCAAGCATCTTACAATTCCATATATATGGAATGACCAGAATAGGCAAATATATGGGGACAGAAGGTACCTTAGTGGTTTCCAAGGGCTGGCAGGTGGGGTTTGGGGAATGGGCACAGGGGAAACAGGAGAATGACAGCTAAAGGGTACAGGGTTTCTCTCTGAGGTGATGAATTATATCTCAATAAAGCTATTACCAGAGCTGGGTGCGACGGTGCACGCCTGAAATCCCAGCAACTTGGGCAGCAGAGTTAGGAAGATGGAAATTTCCAGGCAAGACACAGCCTGTGTAACTTAGTGAGGCTTTGTCTCAAAAAGTACAAAATGGGCTGGGGGAGCAGCTCAGTGACAGAGTGCTTGCAAAGCATGCTTGAGACTCGGGGTTCAACCCTTCCCCACCACACACACAGGCACAAAAAGCTATTACCAAAAAACGTGATTCTGTTCAGACTTAGCTTTCTGGATACTATTGCTATAGATTCTTATCCTTATATTCCATCCTTGCCTCATTACCTCTTCTCTGTGTATTTTGTTTTTCAGTACTGGGTGCAGGGCGTTGAACCCAAGGCCTCACACATGCTAGCCAAGTGCTCTTCCATGGAGCTGCACCCCAAGCCCCATTTTTATTTATTTTTGAGATAGGGTCTCCAGGAACTCCTATGGATCCTCCTGCCTCAGCCTCCCAAATGCTGGGATTATAGCTGTGTAATACCACAACTGGGCTCCATTTTTATTTTTGGACTCAGTGTATCACTAAGTTGCAAAGGCTGCCTTTGGCCTCCAACTTGAGATCCTCCTCCCTCTGCCTTCTGAGTTGCTGGGATTATAGGCATGCGCCCTGGCACCTGCTGTGTGTGTATTTTTATAAAGATAAAACATTGTGCAGTCTCTGGTTTTCCCTTTTTCTTTTCACTAGTATGAGCAACAGTTGTACTACAAGACCTTCATTATTATAAAAACAGTGGCATATGTTGTTGTTAGGTGCTGTCAAGTTGGGTCCAACTCATAGCAACCCTATGTACAACAGAATGAAACACTCCCCAAGACTGTGCAATGCCCTGCACTATGTCAGTGCTTCTCTGCTATTTACAGGGTTTTTAATGGCTGATTGTTTTAGGATTGCTTCGGGAGTGGATTGTCATGTCCTTCTCCCATTTGTGCGGTGCTGGCAATTGAACCCAAGGCCTCAGAGTGCAGGGCAGCACTCTACCAACTGAACCAAACCCAGCCCAGCACACTAACATAGAGCTTAACAGCATGGACTCAGCAGCCAGACCACTGAACCAAATCTGCCACTTATTTAGCTGTGTGACTTTGGACAAGTTATTTAACCTATTTTTATTTCCATGTTTATAAAAAGAAAATAATAATGAGTTAATGTATTCAAGGACTGTAGAAAAGTACCTGCACTACAATAAAGAACACTTTTCCTCTTTTTACTTGTGCCAACAATGGTTTTACTATAGCCAGCATTTTACTATAATTTTCAAATGGTGGCAACATTAGCACAGCAATCTATTCTCATGGAACCAATTCCCTATCTTTATGGGTTTACCACCCAGTCCTTACCTGCTGATCTCATAGGTCTGACCTCCCCAAAGACTCTCGCCTTCTTTCATTGGTTTGACAATTACCAGTATGCATGGTAGTGTACTGTCCCACCAGCTGGTATATATATCTGATGGTGTGCATCTTGATTATATCTGACCACTTGCTGGACAATTCCTTCTGGACACACCATGGGTACTTTGTAGTAAAAACCAAACTCGCCTTCTTTCCCCAACTCTGGTTCTTTACCGTAGTTGTTGTTAGGTGCCGTCGAGTCGGCATCCGACTCATAGCGACCCTCATAGGGTTTTCAATGGCTGTTTCGGTATTGCCTTGGGAGTGGATTGCCAGGCCCTTCTCCCATTTTTGCGGTGCTGGGAATTGAACTTGGGACCTCAGAGACTGCAGCGCAGCGCTCTACCCACTGAGCCAAATCCCAACCCTTACCGTAGTAGATGGTATCATTATCTCACTCTGTTCCCTAAGATACAAATCTGGGAATAAATGACTCCTCCGCTTTACTTTGCATTCCAGCATTTCCCAGCTTGTGACAATTTCACCCCAGAATTCTGCTCTCCCACTTTTCCTCGGCCTTTGCTGCGTATCAAAATCATCTGGAGAACTTGGAAAAAATCCTCATCGTAGGCTGAAATTCAAGCCAATCCGGACCCATGAGCTTTGCAAAGCTTTCCAGGCAATTTCAACATAGTTAAGCTAGAGAATCTCTGATTTAATCCTTGGCCCATTTCTTAAGCCTCAACGTTCACTGCTCCTGGCTTTGTACTTCCACTGGAGCAATACTTAACTGCTTATAATCACACCTCCCTCATTCATCCATGCTGTTTGTTTTTATCAAACTCCATACCACACCACCCCCAATCTTGCTTATATTTTATCTTATAGAACTGGCACTTGTTGCCTCCAGGAATCTTTACTCCCTCACCAATCTATGGCTGATTAAGTATTCCTCCTCTGCTCTCTTGTGGTGTCTGGTAAACATCTATTGCTATGCTTAGTATGTTGATTTTTAATTATCTGCCTATGGCCTGATGCCCTCACAGAGCTGTGTACCACCCAAGGTTAGGATGCCTTCACACTTGTCTTTTGGATCTCCATCGTCTAGTACTCCACTTGGCCTCAGGCAAATCTTTGATGCAGTTCATCTGAATAAATTTCCAGAGATTAGGACAGGCTTTTGGGAAAGAAGGTGCTTATGCTAAGTATCAATAAATTATATCTTAATCCATAGTTTTCACCAACTTAAGAAACCATGAATTTAATTACTTAAGTGTAATACTCTGCTTGATTCTTATGGTTCCAAGCATTCACTGCAGGTTCTTTTATAAATTTTATTTTGTACTACAAAGTCTCACTCTACATTTGCAGTGAGTATTAATTTGTATGTTCCTCCCAATCTTTTTATAAAAATATTGCAGTGTCAAGCACTGTGGCACATGTGAATAATTCCAGTGACTCAGAAGGCTAAGGCAGGAGGATTGTAAGTTTAAGGCCAGAAGTAGCCTGCGTGATATAGTGAGACTCTGTCTCAAAACAAAAATATAAAAAAGGGGTTGAGGGCATGGCTCAGTGGTAGAGTTGCAAAAGTATGTGAAAGGCCCTAGGTTCAACTCTCTAGTATTCCTCCTACCAAAAAAAGGCTGTAGTAAAAACTGTAAATAACATTAGTTGTTGTTGTTAGGTGCCGCGGAGTCTGTATCCGACTCATAGCGACCCTCATAGGGTTTTCAATGGCTGTTTCAGGATTGCCGTGGGAGTGGATTGCCAGGCCCTTCTCCCATTTTTGTGGTGCTGGGAATTGAACTCGGGACCTCAGAGACTGCAGCGCAGCGCTCTACCAACTGAGCCAAATCCCAGCCACCATAAATAACATAACAGTCCATTATCCTAGATTATATTTTCCTTTCCTTTTTTCTTTTTCTTTTTTAAGACAAGGGCTTGCTATGTAGCTCTGGTTGCCTTGGAACTCACTATATAGACCAGGCTGAACTTGAACTTGCAGCAATCCTCCTGCCTCTGCCTCCCAAGTACTGGGACTACTGGAGTATACCACTGTGCCTTGCTTATTTTCTTTTATGTTTGTGAGCAATATAGAATATTAAATTCAAAATTTCTTTCTCTTATGAGATAAATATGATTATCTCAGATCAAATTATCTCAATCTTGACCACTTAAACATTTTTTTGGTGTCCTGTGATACAAAACAATTTGCTGGCCTGTACCCAGAGGCTTCATTAAGAAAAAAAAAAAGAAATTCCAAAGACATTTAATTGCACCTACATATGAACATTAAAAATTAAGTTTTAAAGGATGCTTCAAAAGAAATACACAATACAAGTTATGTAGTTTGTGTTCTTTTAATAAACACAATTGCAGTTGTATTTACAATTTTGTAAAAATAAAAACAGATTATCTCATGCCAAGCGTGCCCAGCATTTGCACAATCTCAATACTTTTAATACTAAAGTTTTCAAGACACACAAAATAAAAATTTAAGGCAAAAACAGCACTTTGCAACAATTTAATAATTTATTACATTACAGTAGCATCACAGCAGCATCTAATAATGCCACTTTAGGCAAAGATCTCTTCCATTATAGATTCTATTTACAAGGATTCATAACTTGGTAAAATTCATTCTATGAAAACTTGGCAAATTAAACTTTGGACTGGAATTGGCATTTCTCTAATTTTCCTTTTCCCAGTTTCTTTTGCACTATCAGAATTCATATTATATTTTAAAACATTAAAATACCAGTTATATATTTAAATAGTTGAATTACTTCACTCAAGACTTTTAGAGAAACTACAATGGATAGGGTTTTTATTTTAAATTTTCTAAATAACAACTTTGGTTTTAGGAATGATTTTTTCATTGCTGGAAAACCCATCAAGTTTAATCGCAAGCCTTAAAAATGTTTATCACATACTGAAATCTTTTCAAATTTATTCAGTTGTACTCCCATTTAAGAATTCTGTGTTTCTAATAAGCTCTCTCCTTCAAAGCAAATTGACAGCTGCCTTATATCAAATCAGGAAACGAACAAATACATGGCTGAATGAGGTATTGCAAAGGATTTGCACGCATTTTTCAGAAGGATTTAAATTATGTCATACAATTTCCTTTCTTTTTAGCTTTCTCTCAAATATATGATAAAATATCCACAGAAAGAGTGGTATTTCAGTTAACAGAGTAATTTTATTTTCCAGACTAACATTCAGCCTATTAGGCCAGTGTGTGATTTCAACCATAGGTACCTGATGAACACAGCATTTTCTTGACTGATTATACGTCCTAAACTCAATCTGAATGTCACTCCTAATAATCTGTTTTTATCAGTGTAAAAGTGAAGTGATTTGAGCTATAAAATGTCTTTGAAATAACTTATCAGTGTATCAGATAATCTCAAAATCAAAATGACAAAAAAAAAACGCAACATGAAATAATGTGGTTAATTGATAGTGGTCTGATTTCTAACCTCAGTGTATAAAGAGACTGTCTTTAAACTGAACTCAACCGACAGGTGCAAAAGCAGAAAGTTCAGAAGATAAAAAGCAAGACCAGGTAATCCACACAGTATGGGAAAGCCAGTTTTGGAAAAAGACTCAAGTCTTTGGACTGTCTCTTTTAGGGATAGCAGGCAAATCTGTTATTCCTGTAAAATGGTATATTATTGCTTTCCTATTAATGTCATATTTATAAAATACCATGCTGATGCCAAATACTAAAAATGGAAGTTGTCTAATAACTAGAAAATCCACCCCAGGAAGCACACATACATATCCCCCTATACCCCAATAATGTGAAGTATTTTGGAACACAGTTGAACTTTGTAAAATTGTAACTAAACTGTTGATTCTTTCTTAGGTGTCATAAAGTTACGATTTAGGCAAGGTAGGACTGAAGCCATTTGTAATGTAGGCACATTAACATAAATATTGCACAAAATAGGCCTCTAACTTAAACTGAGAGGTATAAAAACATACTCTGCTTTTCTTAAAGAACTCTGTGAGGACATAAGACTCTGTGATTGCATGTACACGCATCCTGATAATATTTAGACATTCACAAACAGTAGATTGCACTGCAGTTTGTAAACATTTTAAATTGCATAAACTTCCCACTGATTTTCAAATAGTTTAATACTGTCTACTAAAACTCCTTTTTGTTTCAGCTAAGTATTCTCACATTTATTAGTTTATAATGTCTGTTGTTTTAAAAATGTCTTCCATTTAAGGAAAAAAAAGTAAAATCCTATACCAAAGTAGCCAATGTAGATGAAGAATAGATATCAGCTAGAAGTGTGGATGGTAAAATCAATCTTCTATATCAAAGAAGCTTCACGGACATAGAGGAATGCCTGCTCTCACACATACTTCCTTCACTATGAGTCCTTGACTAGAGCTTGCATGCCTGCTTCATGGCATTTAAACTCATCAATGATTCCTTAGGATCTTTACTAAATACATTAAGAATGCCGACAGTACCCTTTTGTGTATTGGGACATGAGGTCACTTGACTACAATAGGTAACAGGTATTCTGACTTTAAAATACAGAGTTAGGTGCGGTGGCATATGCCTGTAATCACAGCGACTTGGGAGGCAGAGGCAGGAGGATCACAAGTTTGAGGCCAGAGGCAGCCTGCCTTAGTGAGCCTTAGTGAGACCTCATCTGTCTCAAAATAAAAATCAGAAAAGGGGGTAGGGGTGGAGCTCAGTGGCAGACCACTTGCAAAGCATGTTTGAGGCCCTGGGTTTAGCTCCCATTACTGGGGAGAAAAGAAATACATATACATATACATACATGTATGTATATGTATCTATTTGCTAGCTAGGGAAAGTTTCATATGTCACAGTCAACAATGATTGCCTTTCAAAACTAAAAAACATTCTATTTTTAGGTCATCAAAAGAGAAGGAACAACTAAGTGCTGAAGCACACGATGCAGTATCTGCACCCCCAGGGCACACGAAGGTCTTAAAGGAACTACTAGAATACCGTGCTCACTCTTGGGCAGTAGAAACAGACTAAACACACCAGCCAGAGCAGGCCACTTTCCTCTTCTGTGAGATAAGAAAAGCTCCCCTGATGTTATTGCTTCCACTCACATTACACAGAAAATACAGGAAAGGTTATTTCCATTTCTTGGCCTTTAAAAAATCTAAATACTGGTATTCCTAGTGGCATCCTAGAAAGTAATAAAGTAAACAGTGTGTATTTGACGGCAAATCACAGACCGAGCCAATTAAGAGCTCACTGTGATTAGGATGAGATCAAACATAATAGCAGAACATAAGCAAACATCATCTGAATTTCACAATGAATATACATGTTGCAGTAACATTAGAAAAGCATGGCAGCCTATTCCAAAACAGAACAGTTTGTGCAAATAGTGGGTCTTTGTGTGTTTGAACTCCCACCATGTAAGGGCAAACTGAATATGCATGCTAATGACCTACAATTACCAAATTAAAAAAGAAGAAAACTGCTAAAGATGTCAGAGTGAACAGCAGGGAAAGCCACACAAAGACCCACTATCCTTGTACTTGTTACAAATAAATTTTAACTGTAAATTAGAAACACAGAGAAATAATCACAAGTGGCTCTAACATTCAAATGAAGTAAATGAATTGTGTAGGAGATATTTGATCAGGGCTGCCTGCCCTGCCTCCACGCTAGAGTCAAACTTGGATAGTGGGTCTCTGGGGTGCTTTCACAACTGGAAGACAACATTGGGTCCTAAAAAAGAAAAATGAGGAATAAAATGAACATAACGTAAATCAGGTGGGTGAGAAAAATTTGACTAATAACATGCAACATCAACTAAATAAATTTGAGCCACTAAAATTCTCAGTCTTTAAAATTGTAATTATATAATAAAATGAAAATAATATTGATAAAGGCTGGAGAAACACAGATAGTAATCTACAATTTAAACAGTTCTCAATGCTTCATGCAAAGACTATAAAAAGATGATTTATTTCTAAATATCTGGGTAGGGATGACAAAGATCTCAAATCAATTCCAAACCATCAAGGATTAATGAGCATTTTCTAAACCACATCCTATGAAAATGTAAGGTTATATAAACTTAACACGAGTGAATTTCATAGCTACCAAACAACTGACTCTATTGTTCATCTTTGAAAATGCAATTACGACTTTTTAGTTTCTAACAGTTATTTTAAGTAAACACAATTAATACTTTTCACTTTCCTAGGTGATTTTTTAAAGGGCTGTTTTGTAGGAACAGTAAACTTTTTCAGAGGAATCTATTTGGGGATTGTCCTGAGAATTACAGACTTGACGGGTCTTTTATTCCAGGATGGATGATGAACTTTTGGTCCATTCATTTAGGCAAAACAATATTTAGATACAGTCAAACTTAAAAAAAAAATCCTGTATACATTAGCCCCAAACAAGGAAACAGGTAAGCTACCGATAATAATTTTATAAGAAAGAGAACTTTGAAACTACTCCTATGTTGTAATAACCCCTGAACATTCTACTTTCTCAGCTCTCAATAGTAAAAGGATCACAAAAATGACAGGGCTGGGCACAGTAACACACACTTGTAATGCCAGCTACTTGGGAGGCTGATGCAAGAGAATTAGAGATTTAAGGCCAGAAGCAGCCTATACAACTTAGCCAGATCTACCTCAAAACAAAAAATACAAAAGGGGCTGTGGGCTGCAGCTCAGTAGCAAAGCACTTGCATAGTATGTATAAGGCCCTGGGTTCAACCTCCTAGTACTGCTCAAAAAAAAAAAAAAAAAAAAAAAAGGAAGAAAGAAAAAATGAATGGTACCTTGTCTTATCAACATATGTGTACCTTTCTAGGAACACAGAACTTATTCTTTAGGTCTCAAGTCAAATACCCCCCGTGAAGTTTTCCATAAGGACGTCTTCTTTCCCCACACAGATTTAGGGGATTTTTTTCCTAATACATATACATATGTAAACATTCATTATAGTAGCACTTATACCATTTATTTGAATGTCTTTCCTTACTAAATTCTGAAGCTGTTTTAGAGCAAGGATTGCTTTTCCATGTATGTATGTATTCCTTATGCCTCATGTCAAGTACATGGAGGACTGTCAAAGATACTTATAAAATGAATGCATTTCTTACTTGAATAATAGAAAGAATGCTAATATAAAATCTAAAAACATCATAAAAGTAAAATCTGAAGCACATGAGAACCTTCTTTATTTAAAATTGTGTGGTTCTGTAATGACTGAAAGGCAACTTTTCTTTTTTCTTATTTCTGTTTCAATATTGCAATTTCCTTGTTTTATTTTAGGGATGGCCTGAGATTAGCTGTCTTCTAGGGTTATGCTGTCCAATACTGGTAGCCAACAGCCACAAATGGCTATTTATTTTAAATTAATTAAATAAAATTAAAAATCAAGTTTCATATTAGCCATACTCCAAATGCTCAAACCTACATGTGGCAAGTGGCTACTGTATTTCACAGTACAGATACAGACTATTTTCCTCACTGCAAAAAGTCCTATTGGATAGCACCATTCAGATGGTACCCTCACCTACAGGGAGACTGAGACTCTGCTAGTTTTAACCAGGCTAGAAAAGCAAACAAAGTATTTTTCAGACAAATGTAATTTGCTTTTTGGGGGGAGAGGGTCTCCATATGTATAGCCCAAGAGAGCCTTGAACTGGAGATCCTCTTGCCTCAGTTGCCCAAGCGCTGGGATTACATTCATGTATGACCATGCCTGCTTTGCCAAAAGTAATCTGCATGGCTAGTGTGTCTGCAATAAACTTATTTATGCCAATCTATTTCCTGTATCATTTATGTATACTGGCAACCTACTACTCCTTCCTTCCTTTCTTCCTTCCTGTCTGCCTTCCTTCCTTCCCGCCTTTCTGTCTTTTGCAGTACTGGAGGTGCTAAACCTAGGGCCTTGCACATACTTTGCAAGTGCTCTAGCACTGAACTGCACCTCCAACCCCCTTTTAAAATTTTTTTTTATTTTGAGACAGGGTCTTGATAAATTACACAGGTTGTCTCTAGTCTCGAACCTGTGCTCTTCCTGCCGTCGCTACCCAAGTTGCTGGGATTACAGGCATGTACCACCATGCCCAACTATTCTATGAATTGTCACTAAACTTCCTGTGAAGGTTACTTTCCTAGGAGGTTATTACTGTCTTAAGGTAGATTTCTCTGTAACAGTGGTTTTTAAATTATCCCCACAAAGGAACCTGAAAGGACTGTCATGGAATAGACAAGTAAGGGAAGGCCTGGGGGGTTGTTCTTCTACTTCCTTAGAACAGCTTTTACCTGTTCTTCATATTACTTACTGAAAAACAGTGTTAAAAAAAACCCAAAATATTTTAAAAAACCATCACTTTAGATCAGAGATGTTATAAAAGCTAAATGTGCTGACAGACTGGAATGACATCATGGAACATTAGACAAAGATCTTCCACGGCAGTTCTGATAAGTATCTTCATTTCCCAAGTGCCAGAAAAGGTGTCACTGGTAATTCTAATTAATTGGATAAACTGATTTCTAATTAATGCAGATTTTGTAAACTGCAAAACCATCAGTGGAGCTTAAAAATGGGCAGTCATAAGGCAATCTAAGTTGCTATAACTAATTTCTTTACCACTTCTCTTGAAACCCTGACACGTTTTTGGGAATATTCACACCATAAAAATCTGGATTCTTCATACTTCCTAACTGGAAAATCCAGTTGATTTACCTAAAGGGGAGTCTTCTCCCAAGTTCTAAGTGAAAATAATGCACAAAATTACCAAGATAGTATAAAATAAATTCACAACCCTTGCACTGAATCATAAGTGTATTTCAGTTTTAACTAAGTTACCATTTATATGTTCTCAACAACTAAATTAAAATGAAAGGCTAAATATTTTCAATAATTTTACCAGAGTGATAGAAATATAAATCATGAAATATTTTGTAAATAAAACTAAAACTTAAAAGGTTGGAGAAAAGTGACATCCACTTTAAAAAGGCAAAAAAGTTATTTCCAAGTATTGTTTATTCTCCAACTTCTTATTAATGCTCTGTTTCTTGTCAACTATAAAAAATGTTAGGTAACTACCAAAAAATAATTTTACATAAATACTAAATTTCATACTTTGACATCTGGAACATTGTTCTGAAAACTGTGAAATCCATATTCACTCATCTAACTTTTGTGGCTATGTAAAGAATTACCTAATGGGAGTTTTGCCAAGAGTTTTAACATTTTTGACAGGTTTTTTTCCAACCTGGATGATATGTAAACATGTGAGAAACAAATGAGAAGACTGCAAAACTAATGGCATGTGCACACTAAAAGATAATTTTGAGTAAGTGAATTGGGCAACTACAGTACTAGCTGCTTTTTATGAAGCTGGAAAATACGAGATGCTGAAAGGGCATGGTGGTGAAGGGAAGCTGAAGTATATACATAGCCACCACACCAAAGAACCCATAATAGAAAGTATGCATTTTTTGGATGAAATCTTAATACTAAGGGTCTGAAGCTGGCAAAAAGTACTTAAAATAGAGCAGCATAACTTTGGATCTCATGAAATATTTCTTTTTCTTAGTTGAAACATTAATCTACATTGGCTTTGAGTGCTGAGTTTAAGATCTGACCCAGAATGGTAATAAATGTCAGACTGCATATTAAAGTTTTCACATCAGATGAGAGGTAAATAATTTGATATTACTCACACTGTTGACTTGGATCTGAGTCTGTCGTCATCTTAACATAGTTTGAAGGAAAGAGACCAGTCACCCCATTGATTTCTCCTTGCCACCAGTCAGGATCATCTTTGTTCATAACATTAATAAGTTGTCCCTTGGAGAAATTGAGCTCATCTTCATTATTTGCTACATAGTCATACATAGCAATCACTTGACATACTATCAAGAAAACAAAGTAAGTTAAACAAATTAGTTATTTCTACAAGGATCAACATTATCTCTATGATTTAAATGACTAATATTAAATATTAAAATTAGGCTAAAATTTTCCTTGAGCTGTTCTCTCTCCCATCCTCTTTCCTCCATTCTATCTTACAAAAACAAGAATTAACCAATTCCAGTTAAAAATCCAAGTGAACTGCTTCACTTTGCTGATGGTATAGCAATTCCACATTGAAAAACTTCAAGAAGTTAAATGATTTGAGGCTCAGCGAGCAGCATGCTGTTCCTACAACAGAACTTTTCAGAAAGAAATTTCTCAATGGCTTGTGACATTTAAGCAGAGGTTATGGAAAGGATAAATTTTTCGTGCCTTTCAAAAGAGCTAATCTAAGACCCTGCTGTGTTTTAACAACATTCTCTAAGATGAAATATAAGTTAGCCCACTTTCATACCAGCATGAAAGGCAGGTGTGGTTCTTTCACTACTTGGACCCAAAAGTTTTACATGGGTGGCAGGAAACCATCCTTTCTGTCGCTTTTTTCCTCTGGCCTATAAAATTGGCAAAAAGAATATATGAATGAAATATGAAATTACAAACAATCATTGAGGTATAACTTAAAATTAGATAAAAGTCTTGGCTGTGTAATAAAAAACTTGTTCCCAAACACAGATCTGGCTTTTGCATTTGGCTAGTGAAGTATCATCTCTAAATCCTAGGAACAT
Organism: Pedetes capensis; assembly: GCA_007922755.1. Taxonomy (NCBI): domain Eukaryota; kingdom Metazoa; phylum Chordata; class Mammalia; order Rodentia; family Pedetidae; genus Pedetes; species Pedetes capensis. The sequence continues at coordinate 87,938 of VMDO01003105.1, forward strand.
TCTGATTGGTAAGAGTCTTAGTTTACCTGAGGGCTGTAGACCATGAAAAATCTAACAATGTGATTTATGATGGGTGCTTTGGGTCATGCAGTATCACCCATATGAGCAACCGACCACATCTATGTGATGGAGCCTCAACAAAAACTCTAGATGCCACAACTCTCGCAAGCTTTCCTGGTTGGCAGTACTGGGTGTACTGTTACAAATTATTGCCAAGAAGAGTTAATACTGTCCATGACTCCACTGGAAGAGGAAAACCAGAAGTGCCCATTTTAGAACCCTCCTGCACTCCATCTCATATGTCTCTTCCTTTATTGTTGTTAGGTGCTGTCGAGTCGGGTCCAACTCAAAGCAACCCTATGTACAACAGAATGAAACATTCCACAACATTGTGCCATGTATACATCACTGCTTCTCTGCCATTCATAGGGTTTTCAATGGCTGATTGTTTTGGGGATTGTTTTGGGAGTGGCCTGCCAGGTCCTTCTCCCATTTTTGCAGTGCTGGGGATCGAAGCCAGGGCCCCAGAGTGCAGAGCAGCACTCTACTAGGTGAGCTAATCCCCAGCCCCTCTCTTCCCTCGGCTGATTTTAATCTGTATTCTTTTGTGGCTTTCAGTGATTTCCATGAGTCCTCCTAGGAAATTACCGAATTTGACAGTAGTCTTGGAGACTGTCAAACTTGCAACTGGTTTCAGAAGTAAGGATGCAGTGGTTTCAGCAGTGAGGTTTCAGACCTCAGCCTTGGCTTTTCAGGTCAACATTAAACAACTGAAGACTCACTACAATACGCATCCTAAAGTGCTGCTGAAAATGCCACCTGAAGAAGTCTATCTGGAGGTCTTTCAAACTCTGGATTCTCTGAATATTACACACAAATAGTATTTTTACTTTAAAAAGATCTCTCTAGCCTTCTCCTGTCTACAGTTGTACCACCCTGGCATCTGATCCCATCTGATCTCAGAAGCTAAGCAGGGTTGGACCTGTTACGACCTTGGATGGGAGATTGCCTAGGAACACTGGGTATTGTAGGTTAGGGAGAAGGACTCAGCAATCCACTCTTGAAAAATCAGACATTGAAAACACTATGAATAGCAGAGAACCAGTGACAATAGTGCCAGGCATAGCACAGTGTTGGGTAGTGTTTTGTTTTGTTGTACATAGGATCCCTATTAGTCAGACTCGATGGCACCTAATAACAATAAGAGTTCTAATAAATTCGGACTAACCCTTAAAGTGGTACAACTCATTGCAAATATCTCTTGGAGCTTTGTTAATAACTAATCAGGAAGTCATAAATAAGATTTGTAGAGAACCATGTTTCCAATTTAGTTGGTTTCAAAGTTAATGTAAAGGTGGAAATTCAGTGGGTTGAGAATATACTGATTTTGAACTCCCTCTGTTCTTTAAGAACCCTAAGACTAATTTGCAAGAATGAAGCTATGTTTATCCTGTGTTATCATCATATCTCATTCTTATATAAAATATACAGCTAATATTCCTTGCATCATCTTTTTATTTTTAACTAGTAAGAAAATTTTAGAAATGAGAGAAGCATGCTCTTTATCAAAACATATGCAACAACCAACTGTTAACATTTTAGGAAAAAACTAGGCTCATCTATGTCTGTACTGTGTCCTTGACTGATGTTTCAAAAGTCAAGGACCACAGGGGAACAGTCCAATGGACAGTATTTTCTCAGTACACTTCCTGGATTAAGTCTTTCTCCTAGAGGGCATACCGCAACCTGGGGCTGTCCTTGGCAAAGACAATGTTATGCTTTCCTTTAAGAAGGTGACCTTTGGCTTATTAAAGGATGCATTATTGGTCTTTAGAGAAAATTACTTGTTAAATTGTTGTTTATAATATCAACTCAACTGTGCTAAAATGAACAGGCAAAATACTAGAGAAAAACATAGTATACTAAAATGTTGGCATTGATTACCTCTAAGTGGCATGACTATGGGTGATTTAAAAATTTTACTGATTTTATCTCTTTTAAGAGCATGCATTATTACCTATAAAACAATATTACCTGCAACTCCCCTTGCCACCACCCACTTGTATTTTTCTTTAGGATTAATATTAACTGCCCTGGTGCAAGGCTAAGTTGTTCAGCACCAGAAGCAACATATGCTGAAGTTACTTGAGCAATTTCTGAAAAAAAAAAAAAAGAGAGAGAGAGAAACAGAACTGTGAATTCAAGATTATAACAGAGCAAACACTTTAAGAATCTGTCAATGTTACTATTATACATACCAGGTTTTTTGTTTGCTGTTCCAGATTTGCTAGAATTTCCAAAATTCTACAAAGGAACGATATATTATTTTTTATCATTTCTAATAATCCAGATGTAAAAGTACAAAGGAATTACATAATTCTAATCTGGGCATGGTAGCACATGTGTGTAATCCCAGCCTCCCACACTTGGTAGGAGGATTGATGCAAATTCAAGGCCAGCCTGGGCTCAAAGCCAGACTCTGTCTCAAAAACAACAATAAACCCCTCCCCCAAAAACAAAACAACAACAACAAAAGAACTCTAACCCCTCCAGGATTCTTGTTTCTTTAAATGAACATCAAAATGACAATGAACCTTTCTAAATCAATAAATGAAGAATCCAACACTTATAAGGAGATTTGGTCTACTGATGGATACATGAAATGTAAGTGGCTCATCCTCTCATTGAACAGAAAGAGCTCATTTTCTGAATCTTTCCTGACCATTAAACATGATTGTCTGGGCCAAATGCACCCATTCATCAATGGGCTTAGCAACAATGCTCACTATATACAGCTTTTGAATCCTGGGTATGTTAAGGCATATGTGACTTTTGCTCCTATTTTTCTCAAAGGGATTGTGACTAATCCATAACTCCTGCTGAAAAGGAGAAAAAATTTTATTATGTTTCTTACCATGTTCTTCCTAACCTGACTGGACATGACTTAAGAACAGAAAATTCATAACACAGGTAGCAACTATGAATTTGTTTGACTTTAAAGGATAAACTGGGCCAATCATATTTCCTATTTTTAGGCATTTGAATTTAAAAAAGGATTAAAAGAAATTTTTTCTGTTAGCTTATACAGTTGGACTGAAGTTATTTAGCAGAACTGATGGTAGTTGGAAGCTAACATTTTTAAAGTGCTATATAACAGACACTGCTGTATGAGGTGACATATTCAGCTAGTTGGTTTTCACAATAACACTATTAAGTAATTATTATTATCTCAATTTTACAGAAAAGGAAACTGAGGCACAGAGGGGCCAAGTAACTTGTCCAAGGTCACCTCGCCTCTAAGGTGTCAATCCTGGCAGTTTAATTCCACTACACCAATGGTCCTCACCTTGTGGCTTATAGATTCCTGGAAGTAGTGCTTGGGTACCTTTCAGGGGTCTGTGAGAGGAAAAGGATTGTCATAATAATAGTAAAACATGGTGTGCCTTTTTGCTGTGTTGACAGAGGTAAAACTGCCAATCCCTTAGGATGAATCATAGTAGTGGTGCCAAATTATACTATGAGTTGTCATACTCTCCATTACCAGGCAGTCACAGTAAGTCAGAGCCTGTGTCACTTTAAAATGTCCTTGATCAAGCAGGAGAAATTTTATTAAATCTTAATCACTGAGTACACATCTTTAAAAAATTCTGTATGATTAAACGGAAGTGTACCTCTAACATTTCTGCTGCATACCAAGTAAGATGATTGTCTCAAGGAAAAGCACTTATGTGATTAAATTGTGAGCTAACCTATGTTTTCATGGAACAACATTTTTTACTTCAAAGAACTGACAGACAACTATTTAGACTGGATTTAGCAAACATTTTCTCAGAAATGGAAGAAGTATGCCTGTCATTTCTAGGAGAACAGCTGACAGGGTTTGTTGCCAATGATAAAATTCAAACTTTGAAGGGAAGATTAAAATTTTGGGAACTTGTATCTATTACTATGAGTTTGACAGTTTCCTAGACTTTTCTAATGAGAGGTGATATTAACAAATGTGAGCTTTTGATATTTCAAAATGAAATCTGTTGCTATAAGGAACATCTTCCTAATTCAATGATTCAGTATTTTCCTTTTTTTGACTTAACCTTTGTTTTTATGAAATATTACACATGAGAAAAGCACATAAAACAAATGTACAAATAATGAGTACAATGAATAATTATGAAATAAGTATCTATGTAATCATCACCCAGCCCATGAACATTGTCAACACCTCACTCCTCCATCCCTTCCAGGTTACATCCCCTCTAGAGACAGCCAGTAGCTGATATTTTTCTTTTTCCTCTGAGGTACTGGGTGTTGAACCCAGGGTCTTGTGTATGCGAGGCCAGCACTATTATCACTGAGCTGCACTCCTAGCCCTTTATTATTTATTTATTTTTATTTTGAGACAGTTTCATGCTAAGTGGCTCAGAGTGGCCTTGAACTTGCTATGTAGCCCAGGCAGGCCTTGTACTTGCAATGCCTCAGGCTCTAAAGTAGATGGGATGCTGTGTGCAACTAGCTGTGTTTTTACGATAATTTGCTTCATTGCTTCTCTTTGTAGTTTCACCTATGAATCACACTGTTGTTAGGTGCTGTCAAGTCAGGTCCAACTCACAGAGACCCTGCGTATAACAGAAAAAAACAGTCCCCAACACTGTGCCATGCCCAGCACTATTGTCAGTGCTTCTCTGCTATTCATAGGGTTTTCAATGGCTGGTTGCTTTGAGATTATTTTGGGAATGGGCTGGCATGTCTTTCTCCCATTTTTCTGTGGTGCTGGGGATCAAACCTTGGGCCTCATAGAGTGCAGAGTAGCACTCTACCACCTGAGCTAAACCTCAGCTCCATGAATTCCCTGGAAAATCTGGCGTCTTAAATTAGGATTTTTCTTGCATAAATCTGAAGAGTGCAGACCACAGAGGAGAGTCTCCTTCATGGAGATCCTCCTCCTTAGTGAACCTTTGGTAGGGCCTGGTGAGGGGGATAGTAGTAGCTTTACAGTCTTTTTCACTTTTTAATTTTTATTTTTGATTCAGTATTTTCTAAATGACTAGTGAATGATGTTATGATATTTTGCATGGGTAAAAGATCCATTCAACGCCAAAAGTAGTGAATTCTAAGGTAGCAGTAAGCAATTGTTGTTGTTGTTGCTGTTGTTAAGTGCCGTTGAGTAATGTCCGACTCATAGCGACCCTCATAGGGTTTTCAATAGCAGATTGTTTCGGGATTGTCTTGGGAGTGGATTGCCAAGTCCTTCTCCCATTTTTGCGGTGCTGGGAATCAAACTTGGGACCTCAGAGACTGCAAAGCAGCGCTTTACCAACTGAGCTAAATCCCAGCCCTAACAGTAAGCAATAGTCACGGATAAGGCTTCAAATTCCATGTTGCAACTGACCTATAACAATCTACTATTTGTCAAGTTTTGGTCTACCAGAATCAAATAAGAATATCCACAGACATTTGCAAATATTTAAATACTTCTCTGTTTTCTCCCATATCTGTATGAGGTCAAATTTTCTTCATAGACTTCACTCAAAAGAACATATTGAAAGAGAATGAATACAGAAACACATGAGATTCTAGTTACCTTTATCTAAGCCAGACATTAAACAGATTTGCAGAAATAAAATTATGCCATTCTTCTCACCAAATTTTCTTGAAAGATACGTATGTTTTCCATAGAAAGTTATCTATGTTACCATGTAATGGGTTTACTTATTGTCATTTTTAATGAATAAATACTTAAATAATTTAAATTTTAATTTCTAATATGGTACACATCACTAGATATACCAAAAAAAAAAAAAAAAAAAAAAAAAAAAAAAAAAAAAAAAAAAAAAAAAAAAAAAAAAACCCCAACCTGAGGGATGCCCAGTAATTTTTAAGAATAGAAAAAGCTGGAGAATTTCTGCATTACACCCGACTGGTGATAAGATGAAAAGAATCAACAACTTCAGAGTGTAGGATGGGTCACACTAATGTTAGAGCCTAGAGTAAAGTGACTTACAGACTCTTTCAAGGGTGGTCCTTTGTAAGCTTTACTGAATCAGAACTAGTCCTTAGTTTTAGTTATCATGAGGCCCAGCCCTACTTTCAGTTCTTAGCATTTCATGACATCCTGTCCCCCTTATCTAACTACGGCCCTATAATGAAACCTATGTTACTAGAGATAACTTTGAGTAGTTTCCTTATAACAAAAGCAGTCTGATTAAAACCATACACATGATTCCCGTTTAAAGTATGAACTCTGGGCTGGGGATAGTTCAGTGGCAGAGTGCTTGTCTAGCATGCCTGAGGCCCTGGGTTCAAGCCTCAGCACCAAAAAGAAAAGACAAAAAAAAAAAAAAAAAGCATGATTTTTTTTTGTTTTTTAAAGTATTGAGGTTTGAATCCAGGGCCCCAAGCAAGCTAAGCAAGTGCTCTACAAGTGAGCTCACTCCCAGCCTGTCCCTTTTCTATTTTCATATATGGTCTCACTAAGTTGCACAGGCTGCCTATAGCTTTGAGCTTGTGACCCTCCTGCCTCATCCTCCTGAGTAGCTGGGATTATAGGCACGTGCCACAAAAGCCAAGTTTTAAGTATAAATTGTGACCAACAAAAATGGAATAATTTTCTTTTGCTTCTTTTTAAAGGACATGGTCTCACTATGTAGCCTAGGTTAGCCTGGAACTAACTATGTAGCTCAGGCTGGCCTTGAACTCTCAATCCTCCTGCCTCAGCCTCACAAGTGCTAGGATCACAGGTGTGTGCCACCAAACCCAGCATGATGATTTTATTTTTAATGCCATAGTAACTTTACCTCTTGATCTTTTGGTTTGACATAGTTTGATGGAAAAATTCCAGTTCTATCGCCAATACTTCCTGTCCACCACTCTCCATCCTTTTGGGTCACCAGTATTTCTTCACCTTCAGTGAAAGTCAAATCTCCCCGTTCTACACTTGAATATGGATAAAGTGCAATATATTCTGTAGGGAAAAAAGCAAAAGGTAGATTTAGACTGTAAGATTGCAGATGTAAAAAAAATTAGGTTAATCTTGGAAATCTTGTATAAATTTAGACCTTGTGGCTTAAGGAAACTTAATAGAGAAAGATCTAAAGGTAGCAAAACAAATGGAAGCAATTATTTAACAATTGCTTAGAAAAAGGTTATTTAATTTAACAAAGCTTTATCACGGGGTTTCTTTTTTTAGAAGTTGCTTTATTATCATTTTTTTCATCTCAAAGAACTACACAAAACTATAAACAGATATCACCATCTCTACAGATGATGAAACTGAGGCTGAATGAGACTGTCATTCATTGATAATGGAACAACAACAACAACAACAAAATATATATATATATAGGCCTGTTATACAAAATACATTTTAATCTGTTAAATTCTTTGCTTTTTTATTCTTCTATATGCAGTTATGAAAACATTCAATACCCAGCAGATATTGTTGCTGTTAGGTGCCATCAAGTTGGTGTATGATTCATAGCGAACCTTAGGTACAACAGACAAAACACTACTGTCAGTGTTTCTCCGCTATTCATAGGGTTTTCAATGGCAGATTGTTTTTTGGAGTGGGTTGCCGCATCCTTCTCCCAAGCCTACAGTACCTGGTGTTCCCAGGCAGTTTCCCATCCAAGTACTAATCAGGGTGACCCTGCTTACCTTCTGAGATCCAATGGGATTGGAGCCACAGTGCTACCGCCGCAGGCTATTGAGAGCAGATAGTAGCAGTAAAAGCAAAATTCCAGTATAATGACCCAGCTCCTAGTAGTTGGCTGAGTAGATCTGTTAATGAATGACTTCAAGGGATATGGGTAAGTTTTTATATTGGCCTTAGTTTTTATTGCTGTGACTATTATGACTTTGAAGAAACAGTCAGTGGCTGGGTTTTAGAAGTCTTTTTCTTCCTTTTCTGGTTTTATAATATTTGCTGACATGTAATGTGATCTCTGATCATAAGCTAGAGATGACCAGGAGCACAACCTACCACCTATTCATTACTCGTGTACAGCCATACCACCCTAGTGTCTGATCTCATCAGATGTTCGAAGCTAAGCAGGGTCGGGCCTAGGAGTACTGGGTGCTGTAGGCTTGGGAGAATGCAGCAGCCCATTCCCCAAATAATCAGCCATCCTATACACAGCAGAGAAGCACTGACAATTGTGCTAGGCATGGCACAATGTTGAGTAGCAAACAGCCTTACCACCCTTGTGTCTGATCTTGTCAGATCTTGGAAGCTAAGCAGGGTTGGCTAGTTAGTACTAGGATGGGAGACTGCCTGAAAATATCAGATGCTATAGGCTAGGGAGAAGGACCTGGCAGCCCAATCCCAAAACAATCAGCCACTAAAAACCTTATGAATAAGCAGATAAGCACTGGCAATAGTGCCAGTCATGGCACAATGTCAGGTGGTGTTTCGTCTGTAGTACATAGGGTCACTGTGAGTTGGATGCAACTTGATGGCACCTAACAACAACAACAACAACAATAAAATTCATTACTCTCTCCCCAGGATCACTCAGCCTAGTGAATCTGATACCACTAAAAGTAATAGCAAGGTTTAGGTCAATTACAATTCGGTCATTTCCAAAATGCTCCTCACAGCTATCCTAAGTCTAAGTCACAACACTCATTCTACAGTACACCTATGGGTACAGTCTCACTGACTACCTCAGGTTTCCTAAGTCATGGCCATGCCTGCCTCATACCATTCCTTCTGGCCAGAAGTGTTGGGGATTTTTAACCAACTTGTTATGTTGTGGGTTTGGCCCTAATCTCAGCTGGGCTAGAGCTAAAACCCCAACACAGAAGCTCCTTCTCTTCCTTTGTCACTATACATATCCTGTTTGTTGTTTAAAATGATGCAACATTTCTGCCTCTGGATCTCTATAGGTCCTATTAAAAATTAAGTTGTTTTTGTTTCCTATACAGTTACTATAACTGTAGGCTTATCCTCTTCATTCTACTATAAGCACTTATAAGAGTGTTTTATTTGTTGTTCCACCTTCAGTCTCTACCACAGAATCTTCAACACAGTAGATACTAATAAACTTTTTTATTTTTATGGTACTTAGGTGTTGAATCCAGGAACTCACACATACTTTGCAAGTATTCTACCACTCAGCTACACTCCTAGCCTGTTTTTTGAGTTAGGGACTTGCTAAATTACACAGGCTGCCTCTGGCCTTGAACTCACAATCCTCCTGCCTCTGCCTCCTAAGTCTCTGGGATTAAAAGTGCGAGCCACTACGCCGGGTTAACCTGTTTAATTTACCATTAAAATGATTTTTTGAGTAAAACATAAAATGTACTTCAACTATTCAAGTAACTTTACAATGGACATACATTTTGCTTATAAATCTATGCTAATGAAGAACAATATTGTTGTAAATGAGAGTATATACTCTTTTGATCTTCATCACATTAATAAAATCAAAGTAAATAAACGGGGCATGGTGGCGCACGCCTGTAATCCCAGCGGCTGGGGAGGCGGAGGCAGGAGGATCGCAAGTTCAAGACCAGAGACAGTCAGTGTAACTTAGCGAGACCCTGTCTCAGAAAATAATAAAATCTACAAAATGGGCTGGAGGTGCAGCTCAGTGGTCCAGGCCCTGGGTTCAACCCCTAGTACTGCAAAAAAAAAAAAAAAAAAAAAAAAAAAAAAAAAAAAAAAAAAAATCAGAGTAAGTTATTAACCCAACCCAAAGGGCTATAGAAAAACATTATTTGCAATATTTATGATTAAAGTACCTTGACTTCAAATCCTACTTACTACTTCATATAGAATACTATAATTAAAATGTTATTTATTTTATTTATTGATTGATTGCAGTAGTAGGGGGTAAACTGATGGTCTCATGCATGCTAGAGAGCACTCCACCACCAGCCCTCTTCTATTTTTTATTTTTGAAACATGGTCTCACTAACTTATGCAGGCTGCCTCTGGCCTTGAACCTGTGGGTCTCCTGCCTCATCCTCTTGAGTAGCTCAGTGGGTAGAGCGCTGCAGTGCAGTCTCTGAGGCCCCGAGTTCAATTTCCAGCACCGCAAAAATGGGAGAAGGGCCTGGCAATCCACTCCCAAGGCAATCCCGAAGCACTTAGCCATTGAAAACCCTATGAGGGTCACTATGAGTCGGATACCGACTCGACGGCATCTAACAACAACATGGTGCCTGGCTAAAATGCAATTTATAAACAACTAAATGTACTGAAATGTCCTTACTTCCTAAATATCTATAATCAACCACTGCAACATTTTTTATTTATAATCTTACTGAGTCCCTCTATGCTGAATTTTCATAGCACTGACTTTCTAAAAGTGCCAAGTACTTTCAATCATATTTTTTCTGTATTTTCAGTATTATTGTTGTTGTTAGTTGCCATTGAGTTGGATCTGACTCACAGGGACCCTAAATACAGTAGAATGAAACACTACCTAACACTGCCATGCACACGATCTTTTTACATTGGAGCCCATTGTTGCAGTCACTATGTTTCTTCTCATTTTGAGTTATGCCACATCAGTAAAAGAAGGTCCCAGGGGCTTTATTCCATTTCCTTGATTAAGGTCAACTCTATTTTGAGGTGGCATTTTTTGGTTGTTTCTCGAATGCCTTCCTGCCTACAGGGCTTATTTTCTGGCACCGTCTTTGACAGTGCTTTTCGGCTTTTCATAGGGTTTTCAATGGCTAATTGTTTTATGAGTGAGCTTCCAGGTTCTTCTCCCTAGTCTGTCTTAGTCTGGAAGCTCAGCTGAAACTTGTCCACTACGGTGGCCCGGCTGGTATCTGAAATGCCGGTGGAATAGCTTTCAGTATCACAGTAACACACAAGCCCCCAAAGCATAAGAAGCTGACAGATACATAGAGGTACCCTCAATTTTCATATGAAATACAGAGATAGGTTTGCATAACCTCAAAAATACTTAAGGCTCATAAACAGGGAGAGTAATAACTATGTGAAGTCAAATAATTAGTAACTAAACTGACTTTCATCTAATTTCCAAGTTGCCAAAACTTTACCTTCTCCAACTGGATAGGCTGCAGAGGTAGGTTTCTTATTTACAGCTGCATACAAAGATTCTGGTCTGCCAAATAAATACACAAGAGACAACAACAAAATAAACAACAAAAAGACACAAACAAAAATAAGAAAGGTGATTTGATGAATATATCAGGGTTTAGTAGTGCATTCTTCTAAGGTTTTCTCAAGTTAATCTAAATACTGTTTCATTACACAGACTAGAAATCCTCTCATATAAAAAAATCCTTCAGGATTAAGAATTGTCTAATTATAAATTGGTACATTTTAAAATAATGAGATTTCAATATGACTTATAGTTTTTCAAATGTGGATATTTTGCCTCTATGAAAGAACTTAAAAGACATCTGCATAGTAGTAAATACTTCTGGTAAAGCACATATGGGGCTTGGTTTGGGTTAAGGAAAACCAAAAACAATATATGAATTTTATTATTTGTTTAGAGGATTACGTTTTAAAATATAAAAATAAAACTTAACTTTTCTATCTCAGAACAGGTATATCATTAATTTCCATGTTAACTCAGGAAGGTGTTTTTAAAAACCTAGAACACTGTAATGTTTAAGAATTAGCCACCTAGCCAGGGGCCACTGTGAACGTCTGTAATTTCAGTAACTTAGGAAGGAAGCTAAGGAAGGAGAATCAAGAATTCAAAAACGGGCAACTTGTGCAATTTAGTGAGATCCTGTCTCAAAATAAAAAAATAAAATTAAAAAGGGCCTTATGTTGCAGCTCAGTGGTAGAGCCCTTGCCTAGCATGCATGAAGCCCTGGGTTCAACCCCTAGTACTTTATTAAAAAAAAAAAAAAAAAGACAAGTCAAAGAAAGAACTAGCCACTGGTGTAATGTATCAGGGCACCTCAGGACCCAGGAGTAAATTGCATAAAGAGGCAGTTTTCAGTCCACAGAGGGAAAATCTTACTAAAACTCATGGTCATGACTAAAGTGACTGAATTTTCTATTACTATAGGGTTTTTTTTGTTCTTGTTATTTGTGGTTTATTTGAGATGAAGTCTTGCTATATTCCCCAGGCTAGTCTTGAACTTATGGACTCAATCAATCCTCCTGCTTCAGCCTCCTGAGTAGCTGAGACCAAGGGCATATAACACCATACCTGGCTCTATTGAGTTTTAGAAGTTATATGACTTGTCTCTTAGGATCAATAATTTAATGGAAAGCTAGAAGAAATAGCCTATGAAACATTTAAACTTAATCATATTTTTAAAGTTTTCTTCTCTGTAAAATGTTATGGAGATTAAATAATTCTTATAAAGGGCCTAGCACATAGATGTCAGCTATGTACTCTTATGACTGCTATTATTTCATATTTCCAAAATTCCATGTCAGTCTGAAAAGTACATTTCTGCATTTGAACTAAATACTGAAAAATGGGAACTCAGCACTGAAAAAACTTCTTAAAGATTATTTGGTTTAAATGTTCATTCAATCAATTGGAAAACTAAAGATCAAACATGTTGTTCCTTACAGTGTGGCAAAAATAGCAGAACTAGAACTCAAGCCTCTTGACGTCTAAGGCCAGCACTTTTTCATTATGTTAGGCTACCTTTCTATTTAGATCAACTTCCATGTAAAATACAAGAGACAGTTACCCATAGCTATATTACAGTACTTATTTCCTAGCACTAAAGACATTTGCCAGTTTGCCTTTCCTATAGACTGGTAAAGAAAAAAGGCCAGGGATTGTAACCTATGTTTTTGTTTTTGTTCACTTGATTGGTCATTCATTCTCTCCTTTCCTTGTTCACCAGCTAAAATGATTCAGTAGCTACTACTCATTAAGATTATACTAGGCATAAAAAAAATGAAAAATACATACAAAAAAAGAAAAGAAAAGAAAAAGGACCCCATCCTCATGGAGTTTATGACTTCATAAGGAATACGGGTTAAAAAAAGTAACTATAATGCCATGTGCTGAGCCATAGACAGGTTATGTCTAAGGAACCCTAGAGCCCCAGACTTTGCAATTCCCCAATGCAGAAAAGGGGAAGACCTCAATAAAGGATTAGTTAAATACTGAAAAATTAGAGTAAACAAGGGAGAAATGCTCCAAATGAAATGAAAAGTAACTTTGTAACTGACCTTAAGGTATAAAAAAAGCAAAAAGTCCAAAATTGTAAGTGTGGTACTTGAAAACTTTATAAATCTAAAATGACTAGAACGAAAGATATTCTAAAACTGGTACAAACATCTGAGGTATGCTTTCTTCATGACAGGAATCACCCTTCTGCTATTCAAACTCAAGCATAAACTCTTTCTTCCACTGAACAGTCACACCATGGCTGACTCATTAGTAAGAACACCAACATTCACACTTCACATAAACACACAGAATGCTTACTCTTCCCGCTTTACTTCACTTCCAGGAATGATCTTGACATAAGATTTTGGAAACCATCCTCTTCCTCCATGTACTTCCCCAAACCACCAATTTTCTTGCTGTTCCAAGACAGTAATAATGTCATGTTTTGAGAAGTTCAAATGGTTTTCTTTCTTTGCAGTCCAGGAACACAGGGCCTGTGCTTTCAGGTTTTGTACAACCTGTCCCTGTGAATACAAAGCCACCAAAATTTAAAAACAGACAACAGTAATCATAGTTTCTGTTTCCTAGTGTATAACATACTTACTGTTCCAACAGTAGACCACTTTGATGTAGTGGTGACTTAATCTACCACCTGACTTAAAATTATATATGTCACACAACCATGTGAACAGTAGGAATATTTTTGTTCCTTTAATAAATCTAACCTTGCTGCATGCAGTGGTGCCTGCCTGTAATCCCAGTGATTTGGGAGGCAGGGGCAGGAGGATCATGAGTTTGAGACTAGAGGCAGTCTGCACAACTTAGTGAGATTCTGTCTCAAAACAAAAAATAAAACATGGGCTAGCAGTGCAGCTCAGTGGCAGAGCATTTGCATAGTAAGTGTGAAGCCCTGAAATACCACAAAAATAAATAAATACATAAATAAAAATAAAGTTGACCTCTCCCCTAATACTCTACTCTACTATACTCTCTTAGTATCTACAAATATTTTGTAGCATTAAATCCTTCTCGGCAGTCTTTAATCTCTTTCATCACTTCTCTGCTTTCTTCTACGCTTAAATTCTTTAAATAAAAGAATCATCTTAAATTTGTTTGCCAAAGTCACCCCTCAATCATTTCTAATTTATACCATCACACTGGGGCTGGGATTTAGCTCAGGTGGTAGAGTGCCGCTCTGCAATCTCTGAGGTCCCGAGTTTAATTCTCAGCACCACAAAAAACGGGAGAAGGACATGGAAATCCACTCCTGAGGCAATTCCAAAACAATCAGCCATTGAAAACCCTATGAGGGTCGCTATGAGTGGGACAAGATTCGATGGCACCTAACAACAACCACCACCATCACACTACTTAACCTCTTCTACGAAAGGTTATTGTTACAATTTGAATCTAAAATGTCCCCCAGAGGTCATGTGTTTGAATGTTTGGTACCCTGCTGGTGTCAATGTTTGTGGAGACTATGGAACTTTGGGAGTAGGGATCTAGCTTAGCAGAAGTAGGTCACTGGAGGGGTGAGACTTTGGAGGTTTTTACTCAGACCCACAGTACTGGTTGCATTCTCTGCCCTCTGCTTTCTGATTGCCAAGATGTGAGGAGGTCATCTGACATGAACTCTGCCACCTGCCGCTTTCATGCCTACCCTTTTATCATTATGGACTGTGTTCCTCTAACCATGAGCCCTCCCAAATATTTCCTTCTATATAGCAACACATCACTTGAGTGAAACAGAAAATTGGTCCCAGATAGTGGGGTTGTTGCTGCGCAGAAACCTCAGCATGTGGTTCCTAGGCCACTGGAACTTGTTTGTGGAAGGTGTTTGGAAGAGTCCAGAGATGTGGGCTAGAGAAATCCTTGAATGCTGTAGCAGAGCTTAAGAGTAGTTCTGGGGAGAGTTCAGAAAATCAGAAGGCCACCACCAAGAGAAGAGTACACCGGGCTCACAGGGTTTCACAGGAGAATACGGACTCTATTGGGAACTGGACTAGAAGTAGTTCATACTATATTCTAGCAAAGAGCTTATCTGCAGTTTATCCATGTCCTAAAGATTTAAGTATGGAAGAAGGATGTGGCAATCCATTCCAGAAGCAATCCAAAACAGTAAGCCACTGAAAACCCTATGTAGGTCACTATAAGTCAGACCTGACTTGAGGGCACCTAACAACAACAAAGATTTGAATGAGGCTGAATTGAAAAGTAACGTACTAGTTAACTTGGCAGAGGAAATATTATGAGGGAGGCGTGGCTTTCAACCACATTTATGATGAAAAAAATAGAGAAAAAGGTAGAACAAAAAGATGTGAAAAATGTGCAGTTTAAAGATGAGCCATGGCTTGTCTACAGGTAATGCAGACAAGGCTGATTCAGGTGAAGAGGGTATAATCGTTCAAAAAAAAAAAAAAAAAAAAAAAAAAAAAAAAAAAAAAAAAAAAAAAAAAAAAAAAAAAAAAAAAAAAAAAAAAAAAAGCCACAGCAGAGGAAGGCCTCAAACTTTTCATTGAGACAATGGATGTTATCTAGGGGCAAAATAGGAGCAGCCAGGCCCCTCCCATCAAAGGCCCTAAGGTGTGAAACAGCAAGCTCATTTAAAATACTTTCATTTAAAAAGGAGAAAAAAAGGAGAATTGATGAAAAGTAAATGCCTTTGGGATGCTCTGCTGCAAAGGAGCTGCCTAGGGAAGTCGTTTCTTGGTGGGGCACACAGAGGTTGCTGCTATAGTTGTAGTTCAACTACCCCCTGAGATGGCAGCAATCTTGGTATTGCCCACATGGTACTGATTTTGCAGGCCTGAAAAATTTAAGAGTTAAGGGGTTATGGAGGCTGCCACTAAGGTTCCAGAAAATAGCCTGTGAGGCCAGGCAATGTGTACCGGGGTCAGGTGCCCTACAGAGAACCCCTGAATGGCTGATGTGCCCAGCTTTGAAAGTAGAATCTAAGCAGCAGTGGAGACTACA
This sequence comes from Pedetes capensis, assembly GCA_007922755.1. Classification (NCBI taxonomy): domain Eukaryota; kingdom Metazoa; phylum Chordata; class Mammalia; order Rodentia; family Pedetidae; genus Pedetes; species Pedetes capensis. Next base: position 103,981 of record VMDO01003105.1, read on the forward strand.
CGATGTTGGATATGCTAGAAACGTGAAACATCTGCTCAGGAAAGCTACTGGCAACAGGTGGAGTCAGCCCAAGAGAGCCATGAGGAACAAGCTGCCCAAGACTGTTCAAGCACACATGGTGCCAAACGCCAGACATGGAGCCACAGGGTTTTTTTGTCTAGTGGGTTATTGGTCTTGCTTCAGACCAATCTTTCCTTTCTGTGCCTCCTTCCTCCTTTTTGGAATGGGAATGATTACTCTGTGCCATTATATGTTGGATGTATGTAACCTGTTTTTGTTTTGTTGGGGTTTTCAGCTAAGTTTCCCTTGGGTCTCAGTGGAGGCTTTGGACTTGGACTTTTAAACATGGTTGAAACTGTTAAGACTCTGGGGACTCTTAAAGCTGGACTGAATGCACTTTGCATTATGAGACAGCCATGAGCCTCTGGGTGCCAGGGGTATAGTGTCTTAGTCTGAATCCAAAATGTCCCCCACAAGGTCATGTGTTTGAACATTTGGTCTCCAGCTGGTGACACTGTTTGTAGAGGTTATAGGATCTAGCTTAGCAAAAGTAAGTCACAGGGAGTGGGACTTTGGAGGTTTTTACCCAGACCTGTGTCTCCAGTTACCTTTTCTGTTCCCTGCTTCCTGACTGCCATAATGTGAGGAGGCCATTTGCCAAGGGTCCTGCCACCTGCTGCTGTCATGCCTGCCCCACCACCATTATGGACTGTGATCCTCTAACCATGAGCCCCCAGTAAATATCTCTTCCTATGTTTGTTTCACTCAGTTTTTCTGCCAACGCTCCTGGTGACTAATAGTTATTGAGGATAACATCAAAGGAAAAAGCTTATTCCAAAGTCCTCATTCTCCTCAATTTCTGAACAATGCTGAAATCACTAAAACCCTGGTAGTTCCTTAAACTCACACTGAGGTGACTGAGGGCTCCTCTTTTGTCCAATCCTGCTTCATTTCTTGTTCCACATGACTTCTCTAAGTAATTTTATTTATGCCTATAACTTTTCAAATCTATATTTTCAGTTAACTTTATCTCCTGAGTTCTAGGCTCAGATGCCAAGATGTCCCTCAGGTTGTCTTTGTTAGCACGTCTGAAATGTAATTATTTTCAGAACCCACCAACTTGCTCCTCCTATAGTTCTGCCAAACATAATGACATCATCATTCTTTCAGTTGCTCAAGCTAAAGGCTCAGAAGAATTATCTTTAACTTCAAATGGAGAAAAGATTGAGGTTCTCCAAGATTTTGCTTTACTTGATTGTACAATCAATACCCACTTCTGCAGCAGTCAAGAAACAGGAAAATTTGTTGCAAAAAACCTCTTTAAAATGTTGAAAAGTAAAGAATTCACATCGAAGACAAAAGCGCACATAACTCACATCATGGTATTCTCAGTTACATCTTATGGCTGTGAAAGTTGGACACTAAATAAGGGAGACAGGAGAATAACTGATGCTTGTGAATTATAGTGCTAGAGACAAATACGGAATATACTGTGGACTGTAAAAAAACCTCAACAGATCCAGCCTAGAAGTGCAACCAGAGTGCTCCTTGGAAGCAAGCATGGTTAGACTGCATCTTACATATTTTGGACATGTAGTTAGGAGGGGGTCTGTGATTTAGCTCAGTTGGTAGAGTGCGGCGCTGCAGTCTCTGAGGTCCTGAGTTCAATTCCCAGCACTGCAAAAATGGGAGAAGGACCTGGCAACCCACTCCCAAGGCAATTCCGAAACAGTCAGTCATTGAAAACCCTATGAGGGTCACTATGAATCAGATACCGACTCGATGGCACCTAACAACAACAACAACAAGTTAGGAGGGACCAATCCTCGGAGAAGGACATGATGTTTGGGAGAGTGGCATATCAATGTAAAAAAGGAAGACCCTCAACCATATGAATCGACACAGCATCTGCAACAATGAGCTTTAACATAAAAAGGACCATGTGCCTGGCACAGAATCAGGGAGTATTTTGTTCTGTTGTACACAGGGTTGCTGTGAGTTGGACCTGACTAGATAGCACCTAACAGCAGCAACCACAACAAAAATAACAACAACAAAGGCTCCGAGGAATTATCTTAACTCCAACTACTTCTTACTTTCCACATTCAGCAGAATATTTTATGTCAATTCCTAACATTCTTATAAATTCATCTCCTCTTCAGTGTAATTTCATTACCAATGCCCTGTTCACACCATCATCTCTTGTGACTTAATCACTGTAATATAATTCCTTAACTGCTTTCCTCCCTCCTGCCAATCTTCCCTCTATTATACTGCAAGAGTTATCATTTGTAAGCATACATATCAACTCTTAAAAATCTCTCTAGGTTGGGCTGGGTATGTAGCTCAGTGGTAGAGTGCTTGCCTACCATGTTCAATTTCCAGCACTGCAAAAAATAAGATAAACAAGTAATAATAAAAATACCTCTCTTGACTTTTCACTGCCAAGTTGTTTGTCACAGTTTTAAAGGCTTCACTAATAAACCTTAAACTCTCTCTGCAACTTCTACTGCTTCCTTCTTCTTCCTCCTCCCCTACTTCTTCTTCTTCTTCCTCTTTCTCTTCTTCCTCCACCTCCTCCTCTGTTTCTTCTAGAGACAGGGCCTTGTTATGTAGCCCACCTGGCCTTGAACTCATGAGCCTCCTGCCTTGGCCTCCCAAGTTCTGGGACTACAGGTATGCACCATCATGCCGGGCTAAACATCACTTCTTAACCCTTTATCCACAAGTCCTGTGTTCTAGCTATACTATAAACAATCCTTGTTTCCTGTAGACACTTTGTGTTAATGTGCCTCAGTTACTTTCCTCAAATTGTTCTTTCACTGGAATAGCTTTCTTTTTCTTTTTGGTGAAATCTTGCTTATCTCAAATACATTCCCTTCATGAAGCCTGCTCCAATTCCCACAGATTGAATAAGATGCTTTCTCCTCTGTACACTCTCAGGAATCTGCAGGTATCTTATTTTATTTATTTATTTTTGGCAGGGGAGTCGAGATAGGGTCTCACTGTGTAGAGGAGAATGGCCTCAAACCCACGTCAATTCTCCTGCCTCAGCCTTCTGAGTGTTGGGAAGACAGGCATGTGCCACCGTGCCTGGCCCTGCAGATCTCTTTATTGCAACATTTTTCATACTTTATAGTTATTTGTGTGTCTCCTTTATTAGATTTTGAACCTCTAAATGGCAGAGATTTTTAAAACTTATTTTTTCTTAGGGGTTGGGGTTTCACTCAGTTGGTGGAATGCTGCTCTGTGCTCTAGGAGGCCCTGGGTTCAAACTCCAACACCACAAAAATGGGAGAAGGACGTGGCAATCTACTCCGGAAGCAATTCTGAAAACAATCAGCCATTGAAAACCCTATGAGGATTGCTATGAATCAGACTCAACTTGACTGCACCTAACAACAACAACAACAATTTTTTCTGAAGCTTCTAGCACATAATAAAATGCTGGAACCTATAATCATGCAATAAATATTTCTGAGTGAAAGTAAAATCTATAGGATTTCATTCCAATGAAGTCTGCAGTTTCTTTTTAATAATACTAATGTAACAATACTTGCAATGATTGTATCTATAACAAAGTACCAAAATTCTCAGATAAGTAACTTATTTAAGAAAAAACAACAAAACCCCTGAAGTTCAAATCTCTTATCTTCCACTTGATACTATGAGAATGAATTGTTGTCAAGAATTCACTAAGTAATAATTATTTCTCAACTTCTTTTCACAGGTGAATAAGAACAGAAATTGAATGCTACAAATACTGGTTAAATAACAGTGCCTCTGTATGAGACCTTCATCCTATTTCACCTGAATCAGGGGCATACTCAAAGAATAAAGCACACAAAAATTATAGACAACATACCTGGCCATGAATAGGTGATACGGATCCAGGGGAAACAGTGCGAGTAAAAGCTGATTTTTTCTGCCATGATGTATTAACAGTTAGGTTTGAGAAAGAAACATTTTGATAATCAGTCGTTGATGCTGGTTGATTTGAAGAAAGTGGTCTGCAAATACAACACTTTAATGTAAGTATATTTAATCGTTTAAAATCTAATGAAGTACTAACATTTGTGTATTATATATTCTATGTTTAAACATAATTTGTGGGAAAAAGAATTTATAAACAATCTACTGACCTATGTTTTCACTTACTAAATTTTAGCACTAAATTCAGAACAAAAGGTGCTCTTAGCAGAGTCCAGCCCAGTTTAACAATATGATGAAGTACCAGACTGACATAACTATGTATTACTATGTACACACTGGCTATATAAACTCCACTGTTAGCTCAAAACTTACTCAGAAGAAGTTGAGGTAGCAGATAAAGATACTGTAGGAGGAAGTAAGGCCTTCTTAGGAGACACAGCTTTTTCATTTGATGGCACTTTTTCTACATAGTTGCATGGAAACCAGCCAAAATTTCCTTGAAAACTACCATAAAGCCAACCTGGTTCTCCTACAGTTTTTTCATCAACCTATGGGGAAAAAAGAGGAGTTAAAAGTACTTAGAAATCCAGACATTTGTAATGGAAAGATACACAGACCCTGTATAGTATTCTCATTTTCAGAAGTAAGCCCACTTAACTAAGTAGCTAATGCATTTTCTATAAATTATTAGGCTACTATTTCTAGTATTGACAAATTGACTTTTAAAATTTAAAATTTAAATTTCAAGCCAGGCATGGTGGTGCACACCTGCAAACCCAGCAACTTGGGAGGCTCAGGCAGGAGGATCATAAGTTCAAGGCCAGAGGCAGCCTGCATAACTTAGCAAGAACCTGACTTAAAAACATTAAAAAAAAATGGACTGGGGGTACAAGCCCAGTGGTAGAGCACTTACAAAGTACGTGTGAGGCTCTGAGTTCAACCTCTAAGTACTGCTAAATAAGTAAGAAAATAAATACATAAATCAATAAGATAAATTTAAATTCCATTCAAAATAATATATGAAAATAGCTTACAAAGAAAAACAGCATTATATACTTCTAATGGAAAATAATCTTCCACTATATTCTATAGCTCCTTATATCCTGATTTCCACTCCTACCAGTAACTCGCCATTCTTAGTGGTTTCTTTTGTATTATATCTTCTGTACTTCTAAACAATGTATTTCTTGATTTTTTTCAGTTTTAGACATTATCTGTTGGCTTCTGGTTAGAAAAATGAACATTTATCATATTGCTTCACCTCCTTACTCTACCCATATTTTTATATCATAGTACTTGGCTAAATTATGTTTAATATATATATTATTTTGACTGTAAATATTTCACATTTGACCATGCAGTAATCTGCCGATTACATTTCCTTTCTTGTAAATTATTTATTCTCCTATTATTAATCATTTCTTTTGTTTTTTGCTTGGTTTTCTCTGTTCTTATTAAAATCTTGAACAGAACTAGAAAACCTATGGATACTATTTTCCAACTGGTAAAACATACATTTACCAGTTTCATATCTTCTCCTGAACACTTCTCTCCCACAGTGTGAAAGCCTCCAATCTCAGTGTCTCTTGCTCTTCTTCCTGGTTCCTGTCCTTTAAATATTGATGGCACCTCAAGTGTCATCAATGGCTTTTTTGCCTCATGCTAAACACTTCCTGAATAGGAATACTTGCTCCTACAGTTTGATCAGTTCTCTATGCAATAATGAACCTAAATTCTATCCTCAGAATTGACTTCTTCCTGAAGGGACAATCTTACACATTCAACTCCTTTCAAAGTATCTTCCAAATGAATGTCCCATGGGAACTTCCAACTCAAGTCTAGGATTGAACTTTTCTCCACACCACTCTCCCCAATACTTCTCCTAAATTCTCTATACTTCTATTACTCTTACCACAAAAGACCTAGAGTTACCCTAATTAAATAAAAAAAAATCTTTAGCTCTTACCTCTATTACACTTCTACAGCTAAACTGCTGATTTTGTAACTAAAAACTGTTCTTAATTTTTTTCAACACCATCCTCAGTAACCTGCTGCAAGCTTTTCATTTCACATCTAAGATTACTATAATCTTTACTCACCTTTGAGATTCTGTTACCTGCTCTCAACCCAAGCCAGAGTTTTCTCATATACATACTGTCATAATCAACATTTTCATATTGTTTTATTTATGTACATATCTCTTCCTTCTGTCTGTGAGACTTTTTATCAACTCTGTTTAGCATAGTACATATCTGCTTACTTCAACAAATGGATAAGACAACTGTGTCTCTTCTCCACTTCATTTTGCATACCTTTCTAAAACACAGTTCTGATAGTGTTCTACTGAAATCATGTAGAATTCATCAAGATTTTTAAGAACAGCCATTTAAGGTATAATTAACATAAATTTTATGTTGAAGGTGCTAAATCTGATTGACGTATTTATACACTTGTGAAAATCACTATAATCAAGATAATGAACACATCCATAACTGCCCCCTAAGTCTCCTCTTGCTCTATGGTAAATCTTCTCTTTTGCCCTCATCATTTCTCCAGGAAAGCACTGGTCAGCTTTATGTCACTACAGATTAGTTTGCATTTTCTAGAATTTTATATGAATAAAATCATATAACATGTATCCTCTGTATTCTTTCACTCAACATAATGTGAGATACATCTATGTTGTAAGTATAAATAATTCATTTTTTATTGCTGAGTAATTATGTCATAGGGATATACCACAATTTGTTCATCCTTTTACCTGTTGATGACCACTTGAGTTGCTTCCAGTTTTTAGCTATTACAAACAAAACTTCTATGAATATTTGTCCTCATATGGACATAAACTTTCAATTCTCTTGGGTAAATACCTAAGAGTGGAATGGCTGGGTCAAAGGTAGGTACACGTTTAACTTTCGTCTGTTTGTTTTTAATAATGGCTTATTGAAATATAATTCACATACCTATACTCTTTCTATTGGATCACACTGGCTCTATCAAACATGATTGCCTGCAAGACTCTTCTCTTATTCATCCATTTTACATGGATTGTGACAATACAATAAAGACCTTTTGTTCTAAGGAACAAATGGCCCATACCCAGTCAGGGCAGCAGAAGCTAACTCCTGCACTTAATAGTTACCAGTAAATAACCAGCTCTTGAAATTTTTATTGTTGATTTATTAAAATGACAAAATTACTATTACCTTTTATGATGTGAAATAATATGGCATAGAGGAAAGAACACTAGATGTGAGAATTAAGACACATACTTGCATTCCACTAAGATGCTGACAATTATAATTTCTGGAAGTCTAAGCTCCCTTGTGTAGACTGTGGTGGTAATAATAATTGTCCTAAGTAGCTCGGTTTAAGATATGCAAGTATATTGGAAGGGCCAAATAAGGTAATCCTTATATAGTACTTTTTAAAATAGATATGTGAAATTATAGTCAATATTACTATAGAAAGTAATATAATGTGTTATATTTAGCTTATTCATGAGAAAAAAAGACTTCATTTCTTACCTGGATGATATCCCCAGAATTAAAACTCATCTCATCATGGTTCCTTCCTTCAAAGGGGTATAATGCTTTGTAATTCACCAAAGCACTAGCTGTCTCACCTAAAGGGAAGATAATTGCTGTAACTTGCTACTTTCATGTATATACATCTGTGTTATGGCTCAATAAAGAGCTCTTAAAATTTAAATGAAAATACTGAGCACCAAACAGTATAATGAAATTCATTTGACATAGACTTGTTAGGATTTAAATATCCTGGATAGTCACATAAGCACTACAGAAGCAAAGAAGAATGCTCCTCTTAAGTAGCAGGCAGTAAAACAAAAGAGATGACTTGCAGGCTGAGGCATGCACAAGGATCTAAGAAAAGATGTGGCAGTGGTGGTGAGATCAAGCTACACAAAGTAGAAAGAGACCTAGCAGGAAGAGAGATGGGGTTTGATCCATGGAGATCAGAATAAAAGAAAAGAAGAAAAGCACAAAAAGGGAGTTCACAAATGAGAAAATCAGCAAATAGCATTGGCTTGAAAAAAAGATCTACATATTTAATATCAATATGGTTCAAAAGGGAAAAACAGAAGAATTCACAAGTATACTGGACTTGATAAGAATACTTTGTATTTTGAGTAAATGCTTTATCATATAAAATTTTGAATACTGTATCATTATCGATTGAGAGCTTAAGCATCCAAAAGAGGATATAATAATAAACTATTTTAGGAATAGATTAAGAGGTGTATCCAAAACAAATATATGGAGAAAATTTCAGTGTACAAAGACTTAAAATTTTTATTATTGTTTCATTAAAATAAATATATTAGTTATACTGGTTGAATAAAATATTTTAAAGTATTTACTTCAATTATGAAAATGACGTTAGGGGCTTTTCGGTCAGTCAGTGGTAACGTCTTTTCTACTGCTCTGTTAAGCATTCTACCCTCAGGCGGGCATAGTGGTGCACACCTATAATCCCAGCAGCTTGGGAGGCAGAGGCAAGAGGATTGCAAGTTCGAGACCAGAGGCAGTCTGAGTAATTTAGCCAGACACCGTCTCAAAAAAAAAAAAAAAAATGGGCTGAAGGTGCAGCTCAGTGGTCCAGCACTTGCAGAGCATGCAAGTTAAAGGCCCTGGGTTCAACCCCCAGTACTGTTTAAAAAAAAAAAAAAGATTTCTACCCTCAATATGATTTAATGTGCCTATATCCTTCTCGCTGGGATTTAGTTCAGCTGGTACAGCGCTGGGCTGCAGTCTTTGAGGTCCTGAGTTCAATTCCCAGCACTGCAAAAATGGGAGAAGGACCTGGCCATTCACTCCCAAGGCAATCCTGAAACAGCCATTCAAAACCCTATCAGTGTCGCGATGAGTCAGATACGAACTCAATGGCACCTAACAACAACAACAACAACAATAACAACAACATATCCTTCTCGGGGCTGGGATTTAGCTCAGTTGGTAACGCGCTGCTCTGCAGTCTCTGAGGTCCTGAATTCGATTCCCAGCACCGCAAAAATGGGAGAAGGACTTGGCAATCCACCCTTGAGGCAATCCTGAAACAATCAGCCATTGAAAACCCTGTAAGGGTCACTATGAGTCAGACACCACTCGATGGCACCTAACAACAACAACATATTCTTCTCATCCAAGTTAAATTTAAAAGATTTTTTCCTAACTCTAAGGTTGGCATCTTTCTGCCTTTTCTTCTTTTTTTTTTTTTATGGTTGTCATCAGATCTTGTTGCTCTTCCTCAGAAAAATCAAATCTAGTTTTATCCTTACCTTTACTTTGTTTCTCCTCAGCTTTTTGTTCCTCTTCTTGAATTTTTTCTTGTGTTTTTTCTTCCTGAAGTCGCTTTTGTTTTTCTTCCTCCTCCTTTCTAAGGCTTTCTTTCCACAAGTTTTCTTTTCCTTGCTTTGCTTTCCTTTAAATAAAAGAAAAAGAGTTTGCTGGATATAGTGGTGCACACCTATAATCCCAGCAACACATGAGGCAGAGGAAGGAAGATTCCAAGTTCAAGGCCAGAGGTACCCTATGTAACTTAGTGAGACTCAGTCTTAGGACAAAAAATAAAAAGGGGGCTGGGAGTGCAGCTCAGTAGTACAGCACTTGCAAAGTGTGCACACTGTCCTCAGTTCAGCCTCCTAGTACTATAAAAAGAAAAAAAAATCTGGCTCCTGTTAACTGGAGAACTAGCAGAGGTATTAGTTGAGGGATGAGGAGTATCCGTGGAGGTTAGGGATGAAGGGGAAATCAGTCAGTCAATCAAAAAAGAAGCTTTGGGCTAATAGGTGAGCTGGAGAACATGACTTGACAACTTTTCACACCACAAATTCCTTCTGGCCAGCTACCTCCAAACTCAAGAAAAAGGGGAAAAAGCAGAAATGGAACTGTTCATCAAACAAATTTAAAAGTTCTTTCCCTCCAGGTTCTTCAGAAGGATTGCCTTCTAGCTTTTATTCCCACTATCCTATCTAGTCCCTGTTTGGGGTATTAATTCACAACTGTGGAAATAGGAAATGCGTCTGGAAAGATTATTCTTTATATTATCATTTCATAAAGTCTTTTATGCTCGCTTAGATAATATAACATTTTTACTCTATAGGTCACTGTTACGGTTTGGATATGAAGTGTCTCCCCAGAAGGCTCATGAGCTGGTCTCCAGCTGGTGGTGCTATTCTGGGAGGTGGTAAAAACTTTGGAAGGTGGGCCCTAGCTGGAGGAAGTAGGTCACTAGAGGTGTGCCTCCTCTCTCTCTGCTTCCTGTCTGCCATGAGGTGAACAGCTTTCCTTCACCACATGCTTCCACCACCATGATGTTCTTCCTGAGCGGGGGGCCAAGCAACCACTGACTGAACCCTCTGAAACTGTGAGCCAAAATAAATTTTTCCTTCTTTAAACTGTTCTCTTGGATGTTTTGGTCATAGCTACACAAAAGTAACTAATGCATTCATGCTTCTGTTCATGTTTTTATGACATACAACAGTCAATGTAATCTGTGATCAGCCTTAATTGTTTTAGTACTAGAACTAATACGGGCTGGGATTTAGCTCAGTTGGTAGAGCGCTGCACTGTAGTCTCTGAGGTCCTGAGTTCAATTCCCAGCACTGCAAAAATGGGAGAATGGCCTGGCAATCCACTCCCAAGGCAATCCCGAAATAGTCAGCCATTGACAACCCTATGAGGGTGGCTATGAGTTGGATACTGACTCGATGGCACCTAACAACAACAACAACAGAACTAATACACATTGTAGTTCTCTGCATGTATTTCTTATGACCTTACTCACAGAAAGAGTTGCCACCACTAGTACTGTTGCCAAGCCTCGGCACTACTAGGGGGAGTGGAATCTGTGGCCAGATACATCCTTGGGTTTGGGGAACATTTATATTTCATCAAAGTGGGAACGTAGGCTTAATTCTTGGTTTCTACTCCTTAATTTCTGAAGGAATTTGGAAATCCTAGATAATTCAAAAAATTGTAGGCTCTAAATAATCCTTTCTCTTCATGCCCAAACTGTTTTATACTTCATACTCTTGGTTCCTTATCCAGGTACTAGCTTTCTTTCAACCCTTCCATACCCTTCTACATCTACCCTCTTTCACATCACAGGATGCTTCCTCTAGAAGCTCTGCCTAACTGAAGTCTGAGTCTTCCTTGAGGACAATGCTTTTCTTGCAGTCCTTAATTTCAACTAGAAGTCCCCTTTCCAGTTCTACTGTAACTTTCCCTGACACTCTCTCAAGGCTAGGAAGACTCTCTTGATTTTCCCTTGATTTCCACGGTACTATAAACACCACCACCAGAGTACTTGCCATATACTTACTCAGACAAGTAAAAGACCAGAGAGTTCATTAAATTCGGGTAAGCTTTCATATGCAAGTGCTAGTATGTGAAAAACTGGGCCAGTGCCAGATGATGTCTCAGAATGGGGATGGATAAAAGGCAAAGAGGCTATATCTACAATGTGAAAACCTAACTATTACCAATAGCTTGGGACAAGAAGGGAAGGTACCTGGGGATATGGCCAAGGAAGCCAAGATGGAGTACTTACACCCAGCTCTGGATTGGTAAGATCCTAAATGCATTCTATTCTCTTTGATTTCTTCCCCCCATGACAGTAAGATAACATGCAATGATGATGAATGAGATAAGAATGTGTACTATTAATATGATCAACAGGCCTGAAAGGAATTCTTTGTCACGATAACTACATGTGTCAACAGAAAAGTCTAGTACTTTCACTAGCTATGTAACCGCTACACAATTCCCTTGTGCAATGTTAAGTGGTACAAATTAAATGGCAAATGAACTCCACTGTCTCTACTTCTGTATTATTCTGTTATCTCTGGTTAAGACACCACAAAAGTAGGGGTTTTGGAGTGAATGGTATTAAGGCTGTTTTAATTGTTGGAACCATCTGCTAGAATTATGAGGAACTCATGAGCAAGCAGTAATGCAGAATCAACCTGCAACAGAGCCGATAGCAGCCACTCAGTAAAACTGTGTTAGAAGTGGTTATTTTGAAACTGTTAGGAATAGAGGCCTGCTAAGTGGTAATGTATCTTTCTTGTTTGCCCTATAACTAACTATAAGCTCTTTCATAAGACATTACTCATCTGATCTTCACCAAGGCAAAGGAATACAGGCTAATTGATATTTGTTTACTAATTATATTAATTTCTGATGTTAGTAAACTTGGGAAAAACCAAAGACTATTAAAAAAACAATCTTACTGACAGAAAAAAAAATCTTGAAAGTCTCTAAAAGAATGGTTCTAGGCTGCAGATACCACAACTGTTTTACTTCTTGCTACACATGGAGGCAAATGATATACTATTTCAGTGGCATAAAGAGAATTGCATCAAAATGGCACTTGATACCATGTCTTTTTCTATAAAATTAAGTATATGTTTTATATATCTTTCAGGAAGGAGTAACATTTACTAGAGAGAGACAGAAGTAATGAGTGCTTATTACATGCAAGATATATTTGCCCTTTAGCTACATTCTTATTTAATATTCATAACTACCAATAATTCTAATAGCTGACTATCAATTATATTACCTTGTAGCTTCATCTTCTAGTTTCTTTTTCTGTATTAGCTCTAGTCTTTTTCTTTCGATTTCCTTCAACTTGTCATGTTTGATCTTATGCAGTTGTTCAAGGGCTAACTGCTGTGTATTGTAGCTTTCTCTCAGTTCCTAAGGATAAGATGGAAATAAGTCAATACTTGAATGATTTAACTATTTTAATCTTATTTAATAATGTGGCATTTTCATTAAAAGACAAAATCTTAAAGCAAGTTAAAATAAATTTAAAAGATTTAAAATTTTTCTAAGTATCTAGAAGAAATCTTGAGTACAGTAAGTATTTAAGCCATGAACCTTCTGAGACAAATACATGTTAAAATCACTTCAGTTCATTTCTAAGGAACACAGAATCTTTACCATACCAGTTTTTTTTTAATTTGAAATGTCATTTTCAGTAAGAAATAATTTACTAAAAATACAGAGAACAACTTGCTCTTAATAGTATTTAAAGAGGAACTCTGTTCAATCTTGTCTTTTATATATGCAGTTTAACCAAGTTACTTACCAGTAACTTTTATCCAATAAGATCTTAAATACAGAAGCAATTATTAAGGAATTTAATCCAAAGTTCAAAATGAAAAAGATAATGTCTGCCTAAAGCAATGACTAAAATAAGCCAAAAATTTGAAGAGTACTCCAAAAAGGATTGAAATAAGGAATTATTTACTGAGCATCTAGTTTTGTGCAAAGTGTTGTCATCAAAGGGTATAAAATCCAAAGCTGCCTGACACCCCAAGTCTACAGTCTTTGTCTTCAAAGAGTTCATAGTATCAAAATAGGAAGAGTACTCAAATAGCCAGGTGCGGTAGCACACACGTGTAATCCCAGTGACTTGCAGGTTTGAAGCCAGAGGCAGCCTTCATAGCTCAGCAAGACCCTGTCTCAATTTAAAAACTTAAAAAGGGGCTGGAAGTGTAGCTCATGGCAGAACACTTGTAAAGTATTTGTGAGGCCCTAGGCTCAGCCACCTAGTATCACAAATTAAAAAAAAAAAAAAAAAAAAAGGGAAAGAAAAAGTATTTAAATATGGGACATAGATAAGTGCTTTCACAGAAATCTGTGGTTCTCTGCTTGCAGTTTTCTTTTCCCCGTCTTTTTACAGCACTCTTCCTTTGAGAAGCTTGATTTCTCTGCTCTCCAATCATGGTATGTGGTTTAGGCAGGTCTGTTAACCCCAGTGCTCCTTCCCTTCCCACCCAGGTGTATCATTTACTTTTGGTCTAAACATCACAGCACCTCCTCTCCCTGCTCAGAATGAGTGGTTCTAAGAACAAGAATGGGCTGGGATTTAGCTCAGTTAGTAGAGCGCTGAGCTGCAGTCCCAGCACCGAAAAAATGAGAGAAGGGCCTGGCAATCCACTCCCAAGGCAATCCCGAAACAGTCAGCCATTGAAAACCCTATGAGGGTCGCTATGAGTTGGACAAGACTCGACAGCACCTAACAACAACAACAACAACAACAACAACAACAACAACAACAACGAGATCCAAACTGGGCCAGAATCATTTCCTGGGACTCAGATACACTAGACAGGCTCTAGAGAAAAGAACCATTCTATGAATTCATTAAAATGAGATAAACCTAGAGCTGCCTCACTATCCTGAGTAATAAGAATGAAGTCAACAGAAAACAAAGAAGCAAAGATTAGAGACAGTGGTGGAGAGGGGGGCACTAGGGGAACCTAATCTTCAACTCTACTGTTCAGTGTTCTAGAAAATACTTTGTCAGCAGCTCTTCTGCCCAGTCGGTCATGCCAATATTATTCCAATAACCACTCATTACCTTAACTGGATTTCTTTCACTTGGAATATGTAAAATCCAGAATAAGACAGAAAGGAAGCTAAAGGAAAGAAGGACAGAAAAAGGGGAGGAAGAAGGAAGGAAGGAAAGGGGGAGGGAAGGAAAGAGGGAGGGAGGGAAAGAAAGAGGGAAGGAGGGAAGCAAAGCAGGAGGGAGGGAGGGAAGAAATCCTGAAATAATTGTAAGAAACTTCATGGCAAAGGTGGGACCTAGGCAATATTTGACTAAAATGTTTTGGTAAAAATGTGTTTTGGGCTGGGTATGGTGGTGCATACCTGTAAGCCAAGTGACTCCAGAAGCACTGCAAATTTGAGGCCAGAGGCAGACTGCATAACTTAGCAAGACCCTATCTCACGATAAAAAAATGAAAAAGGGGTGTGGGATGTAACTCAGTGGTAGAGAACTTGCAAAGTATGCATGAAGTCCTGGGTTCTGCCCCCAGTACTGAAAAAAAAATTTTGTCCAAACACACACACACACACACACACACACACACACACACACACACACACACACACACAGAGGGGGAGGGGAGAAGAGAGCGCACTGGATTATAGGGCAGTTCTATCTTTATATCTTTATTTATTTGATATTTTTATTTGTTTGATCTCCATAGTGGCTAAACTATTTACATTCCCACCAACAGTGCATAAGGATTCTTTTCTCCTTATCATCCTTGCTAGCATTTTTTGTTGTTTGTTTTGTTGATGACAGCTATTTTGACTGCGGTGAGATGGAATCTCAGTGTAGTTCTGATTAACATTTAAGAAATAATTTAAAATATTATACTTCCATTGTCACTGAACATGGGAATATAATACCCTGGGAAATCCTCTATCCTAAACCTTTCCATTGGGATTTAAGCATTCTGGCCTTACCTTCCATTAATATTGAGAACAACTCTGTTCATGAGTTTTGACTGGTTTACTTTTTCTTAGTTAACTTGTGTATTTAACCAGAATCTCCTGGAAGCAGTGACTTACCTAGCGAAATGAGACTAAAGATAGGAATTTCTAGGATCCCTTTAATAAGGTACAGGAAATGTTCTGACAAGCCCATGGTACACTTTAGATCTTAATCTGCATATTGTTGTTAGGTGCTGTTGAGTCGGGTCCAACTCAGAGACACCGTAAGTACAACAGATGAAATACTACCCAACACAGTGCCATGCCTAGTACTACTGTCAGTGCTTCTCTGCTATTCATATGGTTTCCAATGGCTGACTGTTTTGGGAGCGGGCTGCTGGGTCCTTCTCCCAAGCTTACAGCACCCAGTATTCCCAGGCAGTCTCCCATCCAAGTACTAACCAGGCCCAATCCTGTTTAGCTTCGGAGATCCAACAAAATCAGATGCCAGGGTGGTATGGGTGTAGACCTTACACAGACTATTATTTTATGTAACTTCATTCATCCAATAAATACTTACTTGGCTGTTCTTTATATTCCTTTAAAACTTAGTACTCTCCTCATTTATGGCCACTCGCAGCTAATATTTATTGAAAACTTAGTATGTGTCCTGCACTAGTGTAAGTACTTGGCATTTATTAGCTTATTTTGCCCTCACAGTAACTATGTGAGGCATTTGCAAATGAGGAAACTGAAAAATAACTTCCCTGTTAAAATAGCTACTCATTGACAGAGTCTGATTCAAACTTTCGTGATCTTATTCCAGGCCTGTGCTCAACAATAAAACAGCCTGCTTCTGCATAGACTGTAACCACTATATTCTTTTGCTGTTCAACAGAACCTAGAGAAAAGTGCCACATCCTCTACTGTCCCAAAGGACCACAGCATTGGAACAAGGTGGCTATTCTGCTCCAAGATCATTAGAACCAATTCCATCTTACATACTAACAGATCTAAACCTTCTTGTCATTATCATTCAAATTCTTATCTCTGTTTATCGCTTGACATGACCCCCACACTCATCCTTTTAATACCCCACTCAATCTCTTCTTAAACCCCACACTCCCCTGAACTTTCTCTTTGTGAACAAGAAACTCCCACATATCTGCGTATCTTCTCTGAATGGAAATTCCCTTGCCTTCTTGGTCTCTAAGCTGATCCCTAAGCATACTGCTTTTCATCTGTTCTGATTTCACCATCATATATTCCATTTACATCAAAGCCAGGGGATAAGTGTATTTTCCTTGTTCCTCACTGTCATTTCCCAAGCAATATCTCTCCCTCACTCTTACAAACTCAGCCTTCAGCCGTAGCACTGTGGCATCCAATCCTATCACATCTCAGAAGCTAAGCAGGGTAGTGCCTGGTTAGTACTTGGAAGGGAAACCACCTGGGAACACCAGGTGCTGTAGGCTTGGGAGAAGGACCCAGTAACCCACTCCCAAAAAACAATCAGCCATTAAAAACGCTATGAATAGCAGATAAGCACTAAGAATAGTGTTTCACCTGCTGTACATGGAGTCACTATGAGTTGGACACCGACTGGGAGGGACCAATCTCTGGGAAAAGACATCATATTTGGGAGAGTGGCAGGTCAATGGAAAAAAAGGAAAACCCTTCACCAGACAGATTGACACAGTGTCTGCAACAATGGGCTTAAACATAAATAAGATTGAGCTGGGCAAGGTGGCACATGCCTGTAATCCCAGCGGCTTGGGAGGCGGAGGCAGGATCACAAGTTCGAGACCAGAGGCAGTCTGCGTAATTTAGTGAGACCCTGTCTCAAAAAGTTAAAAAATGGGCTGAGGGTGCAGCTCAGTGGTCCAGCACTTGCAGAGCATGCAAGCATGAGGCCCTGGGTTCATTCAACCCCCAGTACCACAAAAACAAAAACAAAAACATAAATAAGATTGTGTGCCTGGCATAGAATCAGGGAGTGTTTTGTTCTGCTGTACATAGGGTTGGCTATGAGTTGAACTTGACTCGATGGCACCTAACAACAACAACTTACAACTTCTGTGCTTTTCTGAGGCTTATACTACCCAGCAATACTACTCTCCTTTTCCTTTTCACTTTTAGGTTGATCATCTACCTGGTCATTGATCCTCATTCATTCATCCTCACCATTCTCTAAGTCTTTGACGTTCACATAGATGACCCAATCAAAACCTCAACAACTCTAAGGCTGGTCTCTTCATCAATGACCTTTTTTTAATGCTTAATCTACCATTCCCATTAGTGTGTCTTTGGTCTTGTTACCATCAGAAATAGAATTTCCTCTGACCAAATATCCTATTCTTCAAACAAAATTGCTCAGCCTTTGAGTTGTTCTTATATCAGTTACAGCCATTTTGATAGTTACAGCCATTTTGATAGTTTTTCAAGCTCACTGACTTGTTGACTATCATTCTCTTTCTTCATCAGTATCCTTTCCTCTCCTCACAGTTCTTCATATCTAGTTCATATTTCAGAGTTCATCTTTATCATAATTCTTACATTAAGATCTATAGCTCCCTTGTCCCTCTCTCTCGGTCCATGTCTACTAAAACCCCAAACCTATATGAATATATGAACTTATTTTATCAGGCTTCTCTGTCATTGTATCTGAGAAGCTCAACATTAGTGGACAAAAATCAAATAAATAGGCATGCAGTTTTCAATTTAAACTCATGACCTCTATCTTCAAACAGGTATCTAAAATTGCTCAACACACTTGCTGTTTTTGTCTACCAAGCTTGTACCCCCACATACTCCCACCAAGATGCCTATTTCTTGCCTACTTCTCTGTCCTGAAACTTCCTGATCTCCCACCCATTCTCCTCAATACCACCTAAACACTTTGTATCATTTATCCATCAGACTGGTACTCCTTCATTTTTCTGTCTCAAAATCAGTAAAACTTCCTGCATGTGTACCCTTCTTCTGGTCTCAGGTGAGTTATTCCATGTCTTTACCTACGCAATGAAGATTCTTTTTTACCTGTCTGTCTGTCTGTCTATCTATCTATCCATCCATCCACCCATCCATCTACCTATCTATCTATGAATCCAGGGTCTTGCACATGCTAGCCAAGTACTCTATTACTGAGCAGTACCCTCAGCTCCATGTTAATTTCTTTTTATTTTGAGATACGGTCTCACTGAATTATGCAGATTGCCTCTGGCCTCAAATCTGATTCTTCTGCCTCTGCCTCCCGAGTACCTGGGATTATGGCTATTTCTGATTTTAAGTCTTAAAGTTGTCAACTTTCTACTTTCCACCAATAAATTTAACTGTGTCTATCTTTCCCCCATATGTTAGGCTGGAAGTATTATTATTATGTAATCCTTTAATCCATATTCTGGACACTGTCTTAATCTGCTTCTCTAGGACTGTGTTCAGACAATTATCACCACTTTTTTTACTCAATCTCCATTTCTTCTCCCATCCCTCCTTTCTTCTCTTTACTATCTCCTTCAAGTTTAGGTTTTGAGTTTTTTGTTTGTTTGTTTTGCAGTACACAAAGCCTGGCTCAAGACTGTCTTAAATTCCTTTAAAAAAAATTCTTTCCTTCAACCCTGTCCTCTCTTCTCCTTCTCCTCAGAGTTGTTCATACTCATTTAACCTTTCATTCCTCATTATTGCAATCCAGCTCTGCTTACCACTCAACTGAAACGGCACTTTCAAGCAAGGTCTTCAAAGGACTCCTTTGACAAAGTCAGTGGATATTTTTCAGTACTCTAGGCACTCTGTATCATTTTACACTGAGGATTATAGAAGGCCTCTCTTCTTGCTTTCTGTGACAACACAGTCAATTCTCCTAACTACCTTGACAGTACAGATTTTATATTTCTTTAGTTTCCTAAATTGTCTCTGAAAAGTATCAATAAGCAGTGAAAAACTACAGAAGGCATTAAGCAGAAGGAAGAAAGTAAAACAAGAGGGAAAAATAATCTGCTGGCCTGTGGAGAATCAAATGCTAACTGAAAGAATCAGACTGTATAAGTGAGTGCAATCCACAAATCATGATTGAACCTCACTTTACAAATGAAGAAACTTAGGTTTAAGTTTCTGTACAATCTGTAGAAAAAGTTCTATGACTGGATAATCTGGCCAGTCATGCTATAACCATGAAGGCTAATTATGGTATCCATGCTGCTGCTATCTTTCCAATTTGCCCTACTATGTTTGGGTAACAAATGAGCTGGTATTTATTGTTGGTGGTCCCCCCCCGCCCAGTACTGGGTGTTGAACCCAGGGATTTGCACATGCAAGGCAAGAACTCTAACACTGAGCTGCACCCCCAGCGCTTTTTTTTTATTTTGTATTTTCAGACAAGGTCTTGAGTTGCATAGGCTGCCTTTGGCCTTGAACGTGAAGTTCTCCTACCTCCGCCTCCTAAGGAGCTGGGATTACAGGCACATACCACAGTGCCCAGCTTGAGCTGTACTTATGTTTCTGTCTTCACTGTGGAATACACATGCATTTTAGTACTGAGTAGAATGTGTAGTCACAATCTAATTGTGTAAGCAAGTGCTTAATATAAAGCAACTTTCTTTACTAAGAATTGAGTATTTCAAATATTGTCTGTTATACATGACAAAGCAAATGACCTACACATATAATTAAATATATTTACCTAAAATGTAAGCATGCCTAAATATGAAGGCTGGTAACTATTTCTGACTAAAGTAGCCCCTGTATTATTGGCTCTTTAAATTTTTCCTTATGGTAGGATTAGGATGCAGCCTGTTGCGTACGTGACATAACCTTGTTCTAGAGTTCAGAAAATGTAAATTTAAGCAATGGTCTTCAGTGATATGGTAATTGCTTTGATCTCAGATTCCCTTAGTTTTTCCTGGAATTGAATTAGTAATCATTCCATTAGTTAGCCCAATTCACAGAGATAGTGTAACGGAACTAGCTGACTTTCTCGTAAGAAAGGTTACTGTGGACAACCTTCCTGATTTCCGGCATTAGACTCAACCAGGCAATTAGATAGCAGAAGGATATTAGAGCAAGCAGAAAGAAAAAAGGTCTTTATTGTGTATGTTATTTCAAACAAAGATACTTAGGTAAAGGCAAAGAATAGTCTAGTTTTAAAAAGAAAAGAAAACAGTAAAGTAACTAAAAAAAAAAAGCTAGGTATTAGAAAATAACCTTAAGTAAGAGGAAGAGGTTGTTGAGACAGCTTAGCAGAGACAAAAGGCACTGAAGAACAGAGTCATCCATATTCCCACACTGTAAGATAAGGCAGATAAAAAGCTAGTTAAACTATGTACAGATATTTTTTTTAAAAAATAATGTAAGGAAGATAACTTGGCTGGCTTGTTTGGCAATCAATGACAAATAATTTTGTTTTCGTTAAATTTTTTTTCCTATAGGATATATGGTTGTGTAAAGTGTACTATTAATATTATTCAATTCAATTTCTTGCTCTTAACTGAAGGCACCATGGTGTTTTTTCTTTATCATGTTGTTTATTCCATAGTTGGTGTTAATGTTATTCTAAGTAAGTCTGTAAAATAAAAACCATTTGAAGAAATAGCTTTCTTATAGAAATGCTACGTAACACCTTATGCTCTGCAAACTTTATGGATAGTTAACAAAATAACAACAGACCATTCTCAAATTTGAATTATGTGCCATTAGTCTGTTTTTTAGCTTTTATCTTCTCCATTCATAGATATAGCTTCAGTACATATCAAACATTGCACAGAAAGATAAGCACACAGTATGCTTTGGACATTTGCTTTGCCATTGCAGCAAACAATGAATCAAGAACTTTTCATGCACGCAAAATTTACAGTGCCAGATTCTACTTTGGATTTCACTGATTATTGCATTATTTCATTAAAGGCCAATGAAATTACACTATAACAAAGAAACAAAAAGAATTTAGTGTGTTAAAAGAGGCTCTACCACCAGAACTATTTAAAAATTTCCATGTTTTCCATATTGGAGTGTTGCCTGAGATCATGTTGGCTACCATCTATCAGTTCCATAATACTGACAAAGGTCAATTGTTCTTGAAATGTATAGATGCTAATACAAATAGTACATATTCACCAAAAACTGGAAACTGTAGGAAATATGTTTAGTTATATGGCACAAGGTTTATAGTATTTCAAAGAACATTAGAAACAATCTTGTAATTCTGGTCTAGTTGAAATTATAAAATAAATGATGTAAAATATATAACAATAATAGCTTTACTTATTCATTCAATTCAAAATCAAAATAAGAGAGATAAGAAGGCAGCTATCTAGAAATGAATATACCAGAAGATAAATACCTTTAGCTGATTGTTAAATGAATCCATTTCTGAGAGTTTGGATGCAGTTTCTTTTTCAAGAGCATCTAACTGTTCTTTAAGTCTTTGGCATAATTCTTCCTTTTCTAATGATTTTTTATGAAGTAAACTGATTCCTGAATCTGAAATACAAAAATAACAGACAATTTACATTTGGTAGAAGTTCCTGTATTATTACCAGTATTTCATTTCCTGATTGGTCAAATTGGTATAACTAGAAAAATACAAAGGATATACCCTCAGTATGTGGTTGGGTAGAGGAGAAAAAACTCCATGGTCATTTTTTCTTCCCAGATTATATCCTGGGACTATCCTTAGAGGAGATGTTTAGAAGCACTGGTTCTGTACTCAAAACAATCAGGACTTGAAGTGAAACTTTACATTAGATGAAGCCTTTCACCACTCTGCTCCCAAGAATAGAGTAATATTCATAGCAAGGACTCAATAAAGATCACTAACTGGATTATTTAATGAAGTTATTTTAGGTGGTAAGAACAGAGGGTTTTATTTTACATGATATTTTTTAATACTTATGCAGAGGTGGAGAAACTAGATATAAATACATAATGTGTTTTACATTAAAATAAAATAGTGATGTTACTAGCTAAATGCATACTTTAAAATTTTATATTTTTAGGATATAGAAATCAAGTACAGACTTTAAATAAAATGAAACCTATAAGGGAAAAATTAAGTATTTCATCTCAAAGCCCAACTTAATCCCCTTTTAAACATTTACACATACATAAGTGCATATTTAACTTTTATTTCCATAGGGGTTTAATAGTATCATATTGTCTAC
Source organism: Pedetes capensis (assembly GCA_007922755.1). Lineage (NCBI taxonomy): Eukaryota > Metazoa > Chordata > Mammalia > Rodentia > Pedetidae > Pedetes > Pedetes capensis. Next base: position 126,326 of record VMDO01003105.1, read on the forward strand.
ATAGCTCTGCAACTTCTTAAAATTTTAACAGTATTATCAATCAGGACATTCAGATCTAATTCATTCTTCATGCTCTATTGTAGTTTATAGCTACTCTATATTTTATGTAACCATCCACCTTTTTAAATTAGCATTTAGGTAATTTCTAAGGTTCTTCCATTACATTAAAATGTTACAATAAATATCCTGTACACACACTTTATTGTCCATGTCAAATACTTTATAAGGCTAGAAGATAAAAGAATTGTTCTGTGATGAACACAGTTAATTTTTTAAAAAATGCTATTTATATTTAGGAGAGCCTGCAGCTGTAGTACTGTGGTGTCTGATCTTGTCAGATCTCAGAAGTTAAGCAGGGTCTGGCCTGGTTAGTACTTGGATGGGAGACCACCTGGATTACCAGATGCTGTAGGCTTGGGAGAAGGACCTGGCAACCTCCTTCCAAAAATCAATCTGCCATTAAAAACCCTATGAGTAGCAGAGAAGCACTGACAATGGTGTTTCATTTGTTGCACATAGGTTGCTATGAGGTGGACACCGACTCAACGGCACCTAACAGCGACAATATTTCGGAGAAGGACCCAACCGCCCACTCCCAAAACAATCAGCCATTGAAAACCTTATGAACAGCAAAGAAGCATTGACAATTGTGTCAGGCATAGTACAATGTCAGGTAGTGTTTCGTCTGCTGTACATGGTGTTGCTATGAGTTGGACCCAACTTGTCGACACCTAACCACCACATTGTCTAGTTAGGTATACAACATAATGCTTTGATAATGAAATGATTACTCCAGTGAAGCAAATTAACATGTCCACCACTTTAGTGATCTAACTACCTTTTCTTTTTTTTTTCTTTTTTTTTTTTTTGGTACTGGGGGTTGAACCCAGGGCCTCACACTTGCATGCTCTGCAAAGTGCTGGACCAGGTCATCTTTTTACTTTCTGAGACAGGGTCTAGCTAAGTTATACAGATTGCCTCTGGTCTCGAACTTGTGATCCTCCCAAGCTGCTGGGATTGCAGGCGTGCCTCACTGCTCCCAGCTAAGTACCTTTTCTTTTGTGGTAAGAGCATCTAAAGTCTTTCAGTAAATTTCAAGTATACAAACATTACTACTAACTAAAGCCACCATATTGTACATTAGGTCTCTAGAACTTACTTATCTTTAACTGTAAGTATGTTTACTTTGACCAATATCTCCCTTACTCTCTGATCCTTGGCAATCACCATTTTACTGTTTCTCTGAACTAACTTTTTAGATTCCACATGTGAGATCATGTAGTATTTGTCTTTCCATAAATACTTAGTACGCTTAGCATAATGTCCTCCAAGTTCATCCATGTTGTCATAAATGGCAGGATTTCCTTCTTTTTAAAGGCAGAATAATACCGTATTTGTATACATACATACACACATTGTGTACATACACACACACACACACACACACACACACACAATTTTCTTTACCCATTCACTTGTTGGTGGACATTTAAGCTGTCTCCATTTCTTGGCTTTTCATAAATAGCCATAAAATGCTAAAGAAATTTCCTTCTATACTTATTTTGTTAAGAGTTTCTATGAGAGGATATTGAACTTTCAAATGCCTGTCCTCTACCTATTGAGGTATTTTTATGGTTTTTATTTTTCATTCTATTAATGTTGTGTATGCATACTTTCTTCCACATGTCTGTCAGCTTGTTGTACTTTGGGGACTTTCATGTTGCTATGATGCTGAAAGCTATGCCTCTGGTATTTCAGATTCCAGCAGGGCCACCCCATGGTAGACAAGTTTCAGTTGAGCCTCCAGACTAAATTAGACTAGGGAGAAAGACCTGGCAACCCACCCCCAAAACAATTGTTGTTGTTGTTGTTAGGTGCCATGGAGTCGGTATCCGACTCATAGCGACCCTCACAGGGTTTTCAATGGCTGAGTGCTTCGGGATTGCCTTGGGAGTGGATTGCCAGGCCCTTCTCTCATTTTTGCGGTGCTGGCAATTGAACTCGGGGCCTCAGAGACTGCAGAGCAGTGCTCTACCCACTGAGCTAAATCCCAGTCCCCCAAAACAATTAGCCATTGAAAACTCTACAAATAGCAGAGAAGCACTGTCAAATATAGTGCTGGACTATGAGCCCCCGAGGCTGGAAGGCATTCAAAAGATGACTGGGGAAGAGTTGTCTCTTAAAGTAGAGTCAATCTTAATGAGAATGAGTAAGCCCCTGAGCCTCATTTTCTTGATGTGGCATGACTCAAAATGAGAAGAAACATAGTGTCTGCAACAATAGGCTGAAATATAAAAAGACTGCATGCATGGCACAATGTTGGGTAGTGTTTCATTCAGTTGTACATAGGGTCACTATGAGTCGAATTCAACTCAATGGCACCCAGCAACAACATGCACGCTTTAACTCTTGACAGACACTGCCAAACTACCCTTCCAAAAAGCTATACCAATTTATGATACCAACCAGTCCTCAATATGTAAGTACTGCCTGCCTTCATTTATACTGGATATTGTCCATCTTTTTTTCATTTTTCTCACTGGCAAAGAAGAAATTTTACTGTTATTTTAATTAGTATTTTCTTAATAACTAGTGAAGTTTAACAAACATCTATTCACGTTTAGTCTTGAATTATCTGGTCTTGTCCTTTGCCCATATTTTCCTACTTAGCTGTCTTAATTTCCTTTCCTCTCTCCTCTTCTTTCTTCTTGTTCTCTCACTCTCTCTCTCTCTCTCTCTCTTTTTAACGGGGAGTTGAACCCAGGGCCTCATGCATGCATTGCAAGCACACTAGCACTGAGGCTCACCCCCATCCTTTTTTTTTTTTTCACATTTTATTTTGAGACAAGGTCTCTCTAAGTTATACAGGCTGCCCCTGGCCTCTAACTTCCAATCTTCCTGCTTCCACCTAAGCTGATGAGATTACAGGCATGCACCACAATTCCTGGCTTAAGTTGTCTAAATTTGATTTGTATAAGGTCTAAATTTTTGTTGTGCCATATGTGTTTCAATTTCTTTCTTTCTTTCTTTCTTTTTTACTGTTGTGATATCTTTCATTATGAAAAAGGTTATCATTGGGAGGGTGTTGTTTGACTTTTTGAGACAGGGTCTTGCTATGTAACAGAAGCTGGCCTCAAGCTAAGTAGCCCAGGCTGATCTTGAATTTGTTATCTTCCTGCCTCAGCCTCTAAGTGCTAGGATTAAAGATGTGCCACCACATCCAATAAATTTTCATTTTTATGTCATCAAATCTATATTTTTCTTTTTGGCTTTATGTATGGTTTCTTCATACTAAAATTATAAAAATATTTTCCTGTTTATAATTTTTCTAGAGTTACTTTTTATGCTCAGTCTCTCCTTTTATCTAGAGTTCATTTTTGTACATGGAGAAAGGCAAAAGGCTTCCCTGTACCTCTTTCAGATAATCACTTGTCTCCAAATCACTTATTGAAAAGCCATCCTATTTGTGTGAAGTGGCACAACCATGTAATTCCACAGTTCATGTAAGAGAATCATGAATTCAAGGTCAGCCTGAGCTACAAAGACCCTGTATCAAAAAATGAAAATAAAAACAACCCCCACTAAAAAGGGCCCATCTTTTGCTCACTAATGTTATACGTCAACTGTATCTTATACTAAACTGCCATCAATACACAAGGCTTTTTGTAGACATTCTATTCAGTCCCATTACTCTATTTTCTATTTTTGATAAATAATTATTTTAGGTACTATAACTTTCATATTATATGCTTTGATTCTTCCTAAGGTGAGCATTTCCCCCTCAATGTTTTTTTTTTTTCCAAATCTTGCCAAATCTTGAACATTTCCTCTTCTAGGTGTATTTTTTTCGTTGGTTGGTTTTGTTTTTTTGACACAGGTCTTACTATGTGTCCCAGACTGGCCTCGGACTCACTACATAGCCCAGGCTGTCCTCAAACTCATGATCCTCCTGCGTCTGCCTCCAGTGTGCTTGGGATTACAGGCATGTACCAGTTTACCCATCTGCTCTAGGTGAATTTGTGAATTATATTGCCAATAACATTTAAATAAACCTGGACAGAACTGCATATACAGATGACACAGTATTTCTATATAGTATAGTCCTGAGCTAGTTTATTCAGGAAGAGAAAACATCTCGCGTCAGGAATCTTTTATGTCTATCAGTAAAGCCCTATGGCTGTATATTTCTTCTTTATTCATGACAATGAGTATTATTAATAATGCATGTTTCAATACAAAATTTGATTATACATGGGCACTGTGTTAGCTAAACAGAAAAAACACAATGTGACAGTACAGGAGGATTTTAGAGTCAGAAAGACATGAATTTGAGTACTACACTGTATCATCTTGAGTAACTACTTAATCTGTCTGAGCCTCAGCTTTCCTGAGATGTACAATGGGAATAACTATATCACCGGGTGGTTGTAAAAATTAAAAGAGATAATGCATGAAAACTGCCTAGTACAGTGCTTGGCACATGATTGGTAATCTTAAATGGTAATTGTTATGGAGAGAAGAATCTATAGAATATACGTTACTATTTACTTCTTATTTTGAGCTGGACTATAGCTAAATAAGTCAAATTCCACAGAGAAAGAGTCATTCTACTACATCTCCAAAAAGCCAGACAACATTCTGTGCATAACACAAATGATAACCACAAAGATGATGATGATCATACATTTCTACCAGATCAGGAGGGATGAGGTTGGGAGCTAACACTTTGAACAGGAAAGAATCAGATGCAAAGCCAGGCATAGTGGTGCACACAGGTAATCTCAGCACTCAGCACTGAGGGAGGAGGACCAAGAGTTTGAGGGCAGCCTAGACTACACAGTGAGACTCTGTCTCAAACAAACAAACAAACAAAAAAAAAACCAAAGAAAGAAATACAAGGAAGACTGTCTAAGAGAAAACAAGGATAGCCCCTACCCACAAAAAGCAGTAAACATAATAAAAAGCAGTTCATAAGAGTAAATTCTTTACTCTGCCATTTCTTCCATGTGAACAAACCTTCAATAGCACATCGTTCTACCCTTTCTGGTGAGCTGAAGACAAAGCCTGGGTGCATACAACTGAGACTCTGCCTAGACTTTGCTTTCTGGAGACTGAACTGCCTAGAGGAAACCTGCATTCAATGTCTTAAAAAGGGCAGCTAAACCATGCTGTTCAATATCAGCTTTATAAAAAAAATGAGGTAGCATTTTGTTTTCTCATCTATGTTGCTTGTTTACCTTATGTTCAATTTCCTCAGAAAATGGGGGACACTTTATTGGACCCCTAAATAGCCAAAAATATAATATAAAGGGCCCTGGAAAGGAAAGAGTGAAAGACACTCAATGGGTTACATGTAGGATACTTTAGTTAGCCAGTTTAACACATTTACTTATGTTTACATAAATCTTTTTTTTCTGCTATATTGTTATTGGCAGGCTATCTAACACAGAGATTTCTTTTAAAGCTACCTGGTTAGGACCTGTATTAATAAAAATATTACATCCCCACAAATAATCCTGGAATATTTTGTCCCAAAGATGTCAGAGGGCCACACTCAAAATTCTTTGTATGAAATGGAGTTAGATGATATGAAGGGTCTAGGAAGGGTACCCCATCTGCTTTGGCCTATCATTGCTATATGCAATTACCTCAGAACCCCAGTTTTGGCCCCATAGAGAAGTTGCCTTCCAAACTGTTTTTTATAGTAAGTGCACGATTTTCACAAAATACACAGGTAATCTTGTGTTAGAGTCAAATTTGATGTTGTTGTTGTTGTTGTTGTTGTTAGGTTCTGTTTAATAGTAGCCTAACACTTTATTTCACTGATATTTGGTTCTATAAATAAAAACATTATCAACACAGGAAGGTTTATTACAATTATTTTATTTACTTTCTATTATTAGAATACTCTAATATCTATGGTAATATTTTTCACATTATTTTCAAATTTTTAACTTACAGACAAAAGTGTTATTTTTAACAGACTAACATTATTTTTAAAAAGTTACTGAATATGACTGATATAGTCAGCCAGAAAAGAGACAAAACAAAAGAGACTTACCAGGTGTGTTACTGAGCTGCATGTTTTTAATTCTTTCATTTAATAGTTGTTTCTCAGGTACCAAATAGATAAGCTTATTTTGATATTCCTTATAAAAAGAAAAAGTAGAACCTAATCAAAACTCTGTAATGTCTAAGAATTTTTTCAAAACTTTAAAACCTGATTTAATCATTTCTGAAACAGTATAGAAATAACACATACTACTAAAATGCTTCTAAGTTGTGAACAAACTAGAATGGAACTATGCAGGATTTAAAAGCAAATATTTAAACATCTTTTTATGAACGCCTGGCTGAAATTTAACGGCAGTAAAGAAAGATGGGGTGTGTCTACAACCCTACAATTTTCAGCACTCTAATGGATGATGGTAGGCAAAGGATAAGAGGTACCTCTGCCACAGACAAGAGGTATTTGCACTAGACAGCATGTCTAAGTGGGCAATGACACTCCAGAAAGCATGTGTGATATCAGAAAGGCAATGAAACCTCAGGGAGAAATACAGAAGGAAATACATATGAAATGTTTTTGACTTTTGTCTACATCTTCTGTGACAAAAGGAAAAGACTAAGTGTCAGTCCATACAGTAAGAAAAGTTGAGTAAGAGGACCCTAGAGATCCAGAATCCCTCTAGAGCCGCTATTCCGCCAACAGTGATTATTGAAGAAGACCTGACTGCATAAGTAAAGGACACAACTGCCAAATTTCTAAGGGACATATTTGATATTCTCTCACCATAATTCTGAAAAGAATAACTTTAGGTCAAAATTTACTAAAATTAGTAGCAATAATCTTATTGTATGCTATGGAATGGGTTTTGGTGTCCTCCCAAAATTCACATGTTGATACCTAACCCTGAATGCTATAGGGCTACAGGAGGCCATTAAATCACAAAGATTTTTCCCTAATGAATGGGATTAGTGTCTTTATAAAAGAGGTTGACAGGAGCTGCTTTGCCCCTTCTGCCACATGAGGATACAGGACAAAGATGTCATCTTTGTAGCAGAGAGCAAGCCTACACCAGACACTGAATCTGTTAGGGCCTTGATCTTCAAATTCCCAGCCTCCAGAAATGTAAGCAATAAGTTTCTGTTGTTTATAAATCACCCAGTCTAAGATATTCTATGATAATAGCAGGAATGGACTAAAACAAATATATAAAGACATATTATAGAGTTAAAACTCTAAAATAAATGTCTGTGTAGAAATAAATAATAAGCAGAAGTTAACCACATGTCTAGCACAGTTTTAGGAGGCCTATGGACTTCCTGATATATAGGTTGTAGGTATTTGTACCACAAGTCTGTCAGAAACTTGTGGGTTTATGATCCTCAAAGAATAATTATTCTATTAGGAAGAACTGTTGGTAATTGTGCATGTTTAAGAATGTGTTAGCAGCAAAGGACTTACCTGAAGGTCTTGTTGAAGTTGCTTGATTTCCATAATTTCCAGGTCACACTGCTTATCCAGAACTTCCAGCTCAGTCTTTTGTGTTTGCTTTCTGAGTCGGACATCTTGAAGTCTGCCTGAGATCTGCTGATGTTTGCCATTCTGTAGGAAGATCATACAAACATATAGTGACAAAGTGATAATAGGAAATGTTTGTACTAGGAGTGAAAAAAAAATTTGTTTTGGCAGTACTTGGAAGTTGATCTCAAGGCCTTGCACATACTTGGGAAGTGCTCTACCACAAGACTGCACTCCCAAACCATTTTTTATCACTATTATTTATTTATTTATTTATTTTTGGGTTCAGGGTCTCACTAAATTATGCAGGCTGCCTCTGGCCTTAAGTTTACAATCCTCCTGCCTGCCTCAGTTTCCCAAGTCACTGGAATTAAAAGCATGCTCCACAGCATCCAGTAAGTATTTTTATTTAGTTAAATTGTTAAATGCCATTTATCTTCATACTTAGTATGAAATAAATGTCTGAAGCCAAGTAGAATATATGTTAGAGTGTGTCTGCTAACTCAAGAGAGTTATTAGCAGGAAATATATCATTCTGAATTTAAGAGTCCATATGTTAAGATCAGAGAGCACAAATACACAGATTTTTTTTCTGAATTTAGCATTAAGACATTTATTTATATTACTATCAGAGACAATCTCAAAGAACAATGAGAAAGAATAAATGTTTGCATGTGACATTTAGCATTACATTCTCTTAAGTTTCTACTTACATGCTCCACATTACTTTCTAATTTCCTCTAGTCTAACAATGTACAGGAGGATCTTTTGGGCAACAATTCTCTTCTCTTATATTAGTATTCCTTTCCTTAAGCAAGTAATACCTTTTATTCTCCCTTTTCCTGAGCAGCAGGGGGAAAAAAACAGAAATGGAAATTCTCAATGGAGCCTACGAATGGTGAGATGGAGTGTTATGGACTAAATAGTATGTCTCATCAGTTGTGTTGAAGTCTTAACTCTTGGTACCTTAGAATTAACTGTACTTGGAGAAAAGACTTTTAAAGAGTTATTTAAGATCAAATGAAGTCATATGTATGGGCTCTAATCCGATCTAGCCAGTGCCATTGTAAGAGGAAATATTGACACAAAAGACACCAGAGATGCACAAATACAGAAAAAAGACCACGCGAGGACACAGGAACAAGGTAGCCACCAGCAAGCCACAGAGAGAGAGACCTCACAGGAAACCAAACCCTTGGACACTTTGATTATGGATTCTAGCCTCCAGAACTATAGAAAAATAAATAAACTTCTACTGTTTAAGCTACCCAGCTTGTGGTATTTTGTTATAGTAGCCTTAGCCAACTAACACAGTGGGGTACAGAAAATGAGATCCTTTGTTAAAAATCACTGATAATGAAAATTTTACTAGAGTATGTTTCATATTTGAAAAATACACACTAAAAAGAATGTGTGGTGCCCATCCAACAGATCATATAATCATCTTCAACATGTATAAGTACAGAGTTTGGACCTTTCTAGAATCATTAACCTATGTTACTGTACTTGGTGTGTGCCCTAGATCTTAAGAGGGAAAACAATCTTAAGGTATCTTCTCATTATATTTTTAAGGACAAACATAAGATGATGGTTCAGACACATGTCCACACAGCACAAAGAACGTAAAATTTTTAGACCTCTTTTGTAACCCTATGGCATAATTAATAATTATACTATTGTTAAGGTTTGAATTTAAAAAGTCCCCCAAAGGTCATAAATTATAACTTTTGGTCTCCAGCTGACGATGCTATTTGTGGAGGTTATGGAACTCTGGGAGGCAGAATTCAGCCTTGTGGAAGTGGTCACTGGAGGCAGGCCTTTGGAGGTTTATAGCAAGACCTTGCAGCCATAGCCCTGTGGCATCCAATCCTGTCAGATCTCGGAAGCAAAGGAGGGTCGGGCCTGGTATTTGGATGGGAGGCTGCCTGGGAACACCAGGTGCTGTAGGCTTGGGAGACAGACCTGGCAACCCACTCCCAAAAATCAATCTGCCAATGAAAACTCTGTGAACAGCAGAGAAGCACTGACAATAGTGTTTCACCTGTTGTACACAGGGTCGTTATGAGTCGGATACCGACTTGATGGCACCTAACAACAACAAGAAGGCTCTCTGCTCTCTTGTGATCAAGATGCTGCCACACTTTCCACCTCTATGGACTAAAATCCTCTAACTGTAAGCTCCCAATAAATATTTCCTCCCATTAGATTGCTTTGGTCAGTTTCTCTGTCAGTGATGTAACACCTGATTGATACAGAAAATTGGTCCCAGAGAGTGGGGCACTGCTATGAAGAAACCTGACCATGTGGTTCCTAGGCCACTGGAACTTCTTTGTGGTACGTTTTTGGAACTGTGCAAGCCCAGATGATACCAGATGCCAGATTTGAACTGACAAGGTTTGTCTGTCTAGTAGGATATTGGTCTTGCTTCAGACTAATCTTTCCTTCCCCCACCCCTGGCCCCAGTACTGGAGGATTGAATCCAGGACACTCTGCCACTGAGCTGCACCTTCAGTCCCTTATTTTCATTTATTTTTTTGATTCTGAATCAGGGTCTTGCTAAGTTGTACGGGCTGCCTCTGGCCTCGAACCTCATGATTCTTCTGTTTCAGCCTCCCAAGTCTCTGGGATTATAGGAATGTGCCATAGCCCTTTCTGTGCTACAATTCCTCCCGTTTGGAATGGGAATGCTTACTCTGTGCCACTGTACACTGAAGTACATAAGCAGTTTTTGTTTTGCAGGGGCTCATAGCTAAGTATGCCTTGAGTTTCAGTGGAGAATCTGGATTTGGGCTTTTGAATGTGGCTGAGACTATTAAGACTATGGGGTACTCTTAAAGTTGGACTGAATGCATTTTGCATTGTGAGATGGCCAAGAGCCTTTGGGGGCCAGAGGCAGAATGTTATGGCTTAAATCTAAAATGTCCCCCAAAGGTCATGTATTTGAACATTTGGTCTCCAATTGCTGGTGCTTTTTGTGGATGTTATAGAACTTGGGGAGGTGGGGCTCAGTTTTGTGGAAGTGGTTGCTGGGGGCAGGCCTTTGGAAGTTTTTACCTGGATCTGTGGCTCTCTGCTCTCTGCTTCCAAGTTGTGAGGTTTTATGCCACAGGCCCTGCCAAGCCGACCCTGTCACCACCCCTTCTGCTTCTCTGGACCAAAATTCTCTAACCACAAGCCCCCAATAAATATTTCCTCCCATAAGCTTGCTTTGGTCGATTTCTTTGTCACAGTGACACCCCACCAGACTAATACAGATATGTATGCCTATTCTTTTGAAGGTATAAAACAGTATTTTTCTAACTAAAGATGTTTTATGTTTTTATTTTTTAAATATTCTTAATCTAATTCAAATCCACCAAATAAAACATTAAACTAGTAATCCCAGCACTCAGCAGGCTGCGGCCGGAGGATCACAAGTCTGAGAGCAGCCTTGGCTACATGGCAAGTTCCAGACCAGCTTTGGCTATATAGCAAGATATTGTTTCAAAAAACAAAAACAAGACAAGACAAACAAGACACCCAAACAAAACCAAAAAATATTAAACTATAATTAAACAAGATCTAAATTTGGCTCTATTATACCAATGGTGGTGGTGGTGGTGGTAGGTGCCATCAAGTCATGTCCGACTCATAGTGACCCTCATAGGGTTTTCAATGGCTGATTATTTCGGGACTGCCTTGGGAGTGGATTGCCACATCCTTCTCCCATTTTTGTGGTGCTGGGAATCAAACCCAGGACCTCAGAGACTGCAGAGGGGCGCTCTACCCCCCTCTAAACTAAATCCCAGCCCGTATTATACATATAAACAGGCATTTTTGCTAAATCCTACTATATTAAAAGCCTGCAGCTATAGCCCTGTAGCATCCGATCCCGTCAGATCTCGGAAGCTAAGCAGGGTCAGGCCTGGTTAGTACCTGGATGGGAGACTGCCTGGGAACACCAGAAGCTGTAGGCTTGGGAGAAGGACCTGGCAACCCCCTCCCAAAAATCAATTTGCCATTGAAAACCCTAGGAACAGCAAAGCAGCACTGACAATAGTGTTTCGCCTGTTGTACTCAGGGTCGCTATGAGTCGGATACCAACTCGACAGCACCTAACAAACAAAACAAACAACTATATTAAGAAGGTCAGGCTTATAGGATTCTAGGATTTCAAATGCCTAGAGTTCTAGACTTCTATATCTTCTCACCTTGCATTTCAAAGTCTTTTAAAACTTGACCTTTGGAATTTGATATATAAAAATTGGTAAGTATAGTGGCCAATATCAACTAAGACCGTATTTCTGCAGAAGTGGACGGAATTGTGAAATTTTAGTTAAGCAGTTTTAAATCTTTGTTTTTTCTTTTTAGAGTAGAATCCTTTTTATACAAGCAAGTCTTAGGACAAAATCTCAACAAAAATAAAGCAAATAAATGAGGGGCCATTTGTGGTATGAAGTATTCTCTGTAAACCATCCTCCTGACACCAATTTCAAAACTGAAAGTTACTGAACTAGCATATCCTTTATTTTATACATGAGCAAAGTGAGACATAAAAGAGGGAAATGTTTTGCCCAAGAGTACATGGTTCATTAGCACCTGAACAGAGACTATGACGTAATTCTCAGTAGTTTAAGTTTCTAGGATTTTTAAAATAAACTATATTGCCCAATCTGTATAAAAGTATATCTGAAAATATGACTAATTACATTAAAACATTTGTAATGTAAACATTTGTTTACATTAAAACAATTGTATTTTTCAATAGGTAAATCTACCATCATTCAGATAAATTCCATTTAAACTTTAATCATACCAGTGCTTCCAACTCAAGATGAAGACTCTTCTTTTTAGAGTTTAACCTGACAATTTCTTCTTGTTCTCTATTCTTTTGATTGAGAAGTTCTTGTCGACGAATTCTCTCCCATTCTAAACGACGTTGTCGTTCAAGCTCCTGTTTAGCTGCCTGAAAATAAAGGATTAAAGTGAATTTTTAAGTTAGAAATTTTGTATTATTCAAAACTGATGGGATGATGGTATTTAGCACTCAGTGGGCCACAGTGGCTAAGGGTAGGTGGGTAAATCTAGTTTAATCAAGGCCT